>RJWT010001725.1:0-19519 GCA_004365215.1 Cuniculus paca
AATTTTCTGAATTTTTTCCTATTAGGCCACTTTTCAGCATCCTTTCACTAATTTCAACATCCTTTGGGGATCTGAGGCTGATTCTGAAATTCTATTAATGTTATAAGTAGTAATTCTTCAACTTGATGCTTCCCTATCATGCCCAAGACCCAGAGTTCAATCTCCAGCATGCCCCTCCCCCCAAAAAATTCAATTTGAGAAAAATAGATGTCTGTTTTTTGAAATGCTACGTATTCCGAGTTCAAGAGTGTTCTGGTAAAGCTGTGAGGAGTCCTTGTAAACTTGCTTGTATTATGTTAAATGTTAGGTGGTTCCATCTTGGTGGCCAGCTGTGACACGCACTCTTGTTCATGCTGAGTTGGAATGCACCTTAACCCTTTGTTCCTTTGGCTTCCGTGTATTGCAGTAGATATGACGGGTGCTTGTTTGATAAGGGTGTTACTTGGTAGTAATCTTTGTCTTCACCTTTGCCAACAAGACACTGCTTAGTCTTTTTAGGAGCTTTAAGGTCCATTTATAAGTGTGTGTCAGCTTCCTCTTGCTGTGACAAAATACCTGAGAGGAGCAGCTTAGCGGCAGAAAGTCTTCACTTTGCCCACAGTTTCAGTACGCTCTTGAGTGTGGGTGTGGGTGAGGCAGGATCATCCTGGTGGGAGGGGCCTGGCAGGCAGGAAGCACATACAGGGGAAGAGCGGGAAGGGAACGGCCAGCACCAGATCGACCCTTTGTGGCGCTTCCTCCCACTAGAGCTCCCCTCCTAGAAGCCACTGAGCTAGTGAACCCCTCCATGGGTTAATCCACCTGATGAACCCAGAGCTCTTGGGGCCCAGTCAGTTTCCCTGGAGCCCGTTAGGAGCGACCAAGCTTTCAATAGAAAGAGCTTTTGGGGGGCATGATGGATTCCAGCCATAATAACAATGATTTTTTTCAGTTTGCCTCCAGAAAATTTAGTAGTATTAAAAAGCTTTTGAGCTGGGCCTGGTGGTGCACACCTGTAATCCCAGGACTCTGGAGGCTGAGGCAAGAGGATCATTGCAAGTTCAAGACCAGCCTGGGCTACAAAGTGAGCTCACCATGCAGCCTGAACTGTGTGGTGAGACTCTGCCTCAAAAAGACCCCCCCGCCAAAAAAAAAAAAAGCTTTTGAAAAGTTTTGTATTTGGATACATTTATTCTTTTAGTTTTATGGAGTGCAGGTTTGACTGTGTATTGTATTGTTAGTAAAATTTATTGCTGTTATCATGTAAAAGTCCATCCGTCCTTCCTTCCTTCCTTCCTTCCTTCCTTCCTTCTTCCTGAGACAGGGACTCACTGTAATTTAGGCTGGCCTTAAACTCACTATGTAGCCCAGGCTGGCCTGAACTCATGGCAATCCTCTTGTCTCTGCCTCCCAAGTGCTGGGATTACAGGCATGCACTACCATGTTTGGCTGTAATGGTCATATATAAATTTGGGATCACTTCTTCCTCTTTCCTTCTCTCCTTCTTTCCATTTTATTTTGTTTTTTTGATCAGTGTCTCTGTGACCCAAGCTCTCCTCCACTTATATCCATTCTCCTGCCTTGGCTTCCCAAGTAGCTTCCCATTTAGGTACATGCCACTGCATTTGGTCATTTCCTGAATTTCAACCCTAGGGAACATTCTTAGTATAAGATTTATGCCATTGTATAAGGCAAACTAATTTCAAAATGTAGTATTTAATTAAAAAAAAAAAGAGACCCAAGGATGGTGGTAGATGCCTGTAGTCTATGCCTATAATCTCAAGCTACTTGGAATGCTTTAGCAGGAGGGTCTGAGTCTAGGGCCAGCCTGGCAGCTTAGTGAGGCTCCATATTGTGTGTGTGTGTGTGTGTGTGTGTGTGTGGTGCTGGGGATTGAACCCAGGGCCTCAAGCCTGCCAGGCAATTGTTCTACCCTGGAACCACACCCCTAGCTGTATCTATAAAATATTCAAGCTATTGTGAAAGGTAAACGACATTTATTATTAGGTAAACACTGAACACTGTACAAATTCATAATCTCAGTTTAACAGATTATACCCAAAGAAAATAAAGCAAAATGAAATAAAAGTTGGAGAAATACTGTGATACTATTTTTGAGCTCTGTTTTTTTGGGTTTTTTTGGCACCGGGGATCAAACTCACGACCTTGCGCTTGCCAGGCGCTAAATCCCTGGCATTGAGCTCTGTATTTTTAAAAAGTCAAAAAGATAAGTTGATGTGTAGTAAAATCAAATTCATGTTAATTTGTACTAGACTATTTCACCTGTTCTCTTACACTTCTATGATCAGGCCATGAAAAATATCTCTAGAAGTGACTTGGTGCTAACTTACACTGCTTTAATGATTGAGGATGAACATGGTAGAGAGTTGGAAATGTGTGAAGAATGCATGTAAAGTCATACATTTAGGAAGTTAAAATATTTCTACCAATTTATAAACTAATAGAGTATAATTAAATGTCAATTTAGAAGTTGCTTAGCTTTGGTAAAATCCGTTTAGGGTCGTACTGTCTTGAGTTCTCAAGTGACAAGAAAAACCACTGTTTCCATAGGTTCTGCCCTTCCCATACGGAATCCACCTTTGCCTACCGCTTTCCAACCAGGAGCTCCTCCTGGGCCTCCTCCAACTGGGGGCCCACCTCCGCCTGGGGTCCCACCTCTCGTAAGGGGCCTTGTGCCCCAGAAAGCATCACTCAGAGCTGCACCCCAGCCTTCATTCAATCCAGCTGTCAATCAAGAAGGTAAATTAATCATAAAATGAAGGTGGTTGAGGACAGAAAGGTGAATATTACCTGAATTCTGGGCATTAGAATTATATTTGTTCAGAACATCGTTTCATTTAGAGATGGGAGTCAGGAATTTAAACTTTAAAAAATGTCTTAGGATTTTTATTGCCTTATATTGGGTTCTGGACCAGCATTTGGGAGCTACTACTTTTGGCTCTGGTTTTGTTTTTCTTTTTCTCTGGTGCAGGGGATTGAACCCATAGTTTTGTGCATGCTGAGCACACAGTATACCTCTTGATTTTATTCTCATCCCCTCTTAGCTATTTTTTGGTACTGTGTAAAACTTTTTTTTTAACATTGGCCTTTTGGGTGTGAGGGCAAGAGAATTCATGTTTTTCTGGACATAGTGTTAAAAACAGACATTTGGAAGTTAGTTTTTTTTTTTTCGGTTGAGACAGGGTCTTACTATGCAGCTCAGGCGGGTCTTGAATTCACTGTGTCCAGGCTGGTCTCAAACTTGTGGCAATTTTCTTGCATCAGCCTCCCGAGTGCTGGGATTACAGGTGTACATCACCACACCTGGCAGAAGTAGACTTTTGAAATAGTTGTGTTTTGCTCTCCAATGTTATTAGAAATATTAATATTTATCAGAATAAATAAAAAGTCAAATATATAAGCATTTTGAAGTTTTATGTAAGTAGAACTTTAACATGTTGGAATGTAACTTTGAAGTATTAGTTTAAATGAAATGTTTTGTGAAGTAAGAAATCTGATCTTAGTAATGTAACCATTGTAGCAAGACATGGAAATAGGAAAACAGAGAAGCTGGGTAAAAAACTGCCCATATCATAGTCTCGAATATAGTTAATATTATCATTTTGTGTTTTCTTTTACATTACTTTTAAAGGGTTCTGAGCAGGGAAAGTTTAGTGTTAATAATGAGTAATAGTGTGATAACAGCATGGCAAGGGGTTGTCTCACTGGGTGCCACATTATAACTTCAGAAATGAAACCATAATAATTTAAATTTTTATCAGGAAGAATCCACACACTTGAGGTTTCCTGTTTTGTTTCTACTGAAAGTTCTACAGTTTTCTACATAATTCTGAAATTACTCTTAAAAACTGGAAAGAAGTTACTGAATGTATTGAAATTAGTAGCTGTACTTGTCTGCTTGGTGTTCGTGTGACTGTTGGAGTCAGCACCTTTGTTCAGGTGCTGAGGCAGTGATGATCCTCTCGTAGCTTTCAGTGCTACAAACAGCTGGCACATGTGCTGCAGGTGCACCACCACTGTGCTAGAAATCGTTCCTGAATTATTTTCATCTGTTTATAAATTAAAGCTCATGATAGAAGAAGAACCTGGAAATAAATTTTAGCCTCAAAAGTAGATGTTCCTGGTATTAATCTTTAGTCCTATGCAGTTTGAGAGAAGACAAACTAAGATTTTATTTTTTTTCTTTCTGTACAGGTGATTGTGAGAGGGCCTTTGCATTGAGTTATGTGAGGTTCCCCCACCTCTGCCTTTTTTTTTTTCCTCTCTCTTTCTCTTTTCCTTACATTTTTGAGACAGGGTCTCCCTAAGTTACCCAGGCTGAGCTCAAACTTGGGATTCTCCTTCTTTAGCCCCCCAGAATGCTAGGCTTATACAGACTTGCACCACCGTGCCTGGCAAGCATTTATAGTGTTTATGGCTTAGTAATACATTATGTGTATGTATCACAGATTCTTTATGCTGTCATTCACTGAGGGACACTTAGGGGAATTCCATGTTTTGGCTTGCAGGTGTATTGCTATAGTAAATATACTGCTTTTGGTATTTGTACTTTTCATTTTTAGAGGAACTTCCATACTTTTTTCTATAATTACTATACTAACTTTCATTGCCACTGCTAGTATGGAAGAATTCTTTCCCCACTTTCTTGCCAGAATTCGTTTTTTTTCCCCCTCTTTTATTATTATTATT
The DNA here is from genome assembly GCA_004365215.1 of Cuniculus paca. Taxonomy (NCBI): domain Eukaryota; kingdom Metazoa; phylum Chordata; class Mammalia; order Rodentia; family Cuniculidae; genus Cuniculus; species Cuniculus paca. The sequence continues at coordinate 4,690 of RJWT010001725.1, forward strand.
ATTTTTTTTGGTGGCACTGGGGATCGAACTCACAACCTCACGCTTGCCAGGCAAGTGCTTAGGCTGCTGAGCTCAATCCCCAGTCCTTTTTCCCTCTTTTTGATAGTAGCCATTCACACTGGAGTGGGATGCTTTCTCATTTTGATTTCGATCTGCATTTTCCTGATGATTAGTGATCTTGAGCATTTTTTCATGTATTTGTTGACCATTCACATATCTTTTTTTCATAAATGTCTGTTTAAATCATTTGCCCGTCAATGTTTGACTTTTTTTATATTCCAGTGCTGGGGTGGAACTTACGGCCTTGCACATAAGGCAAGTGCTCTACCACTAAGCTACGTCCCCAGCCCAACATTTGACATTTTTAATAGGCCGGGGTTTAAACTGTTTGGAAAGTTGTCTAGAATTTTAGAAATTAATTTATATCTCAGAGAAGTTATACTGATCATTCTAATTTAAATCTTGTTAATTAACTTCCTTCTTAGGTATTACATCAAATACCAATAATGGATCTATGATGGCACATAGTAATTATGATGAAATTGAAGGAGGTGGCTTCTTGGGTGAGATACTATGAAAACTTTTTTCATCTCTTTTCTGATTATAGAAGTAATATGTGCTCATTATAGAAAACCAAGAAAACTCTTAATAATCATGTCCTGAAGCCATACCTTCTAATAAACAATTTTGATTTCCACACATTTAGAGTTATTCATTATATTTTTCTCCTGTCATTCCTGGGATCATGACTATATTACTATTCTGACTGTACAGACTATTTTCATCAGATTTATTTAAATTTTCTTCGTTAAAGTTGTTCTAAATTAAAATTTAGACAAAATTAGTTCATGATGGGGCTGAGAAGGTAGCTTAGGCAGTGGGAGTGTACTTGCCTGCCAGGTACAGTTCTGGGTTCAATCTCCCAAAAAGGTGTGACATGATATGAAAGTAAATGAACCGTGCCAAAGTTATTTTTGCATGCTGTGGTTACAGTGTCCATTAAGTAGATTTTAATCATTGCTCTCTTACTGGTGTTTGTTTGTCTTTATTTTATAACATTGGTAAATGGCAGTATTAAATTAATTCTGAAGAGTTTGGAGTTATAACTCTGATAATTTAATGAATCTATGTATTGATTTCAAGTATTCTGGAGTAAAAAATAGAACTTAAAAGTTACCTTGTTTCTAGCAACACCACAGCTTGCTACTAAGAATCCCCAGATGAGCCGAAGTGTTGGGTATACGTATCCCTCCTTACCACCGGGTTATCAGAACACACCACCACCTAGTAGTGCAACTGGAATGCCACCTTCTTCCTTGAATTACCCAAGTGGCCCTCAGGCCTTTCCTCAGGTAAACTTTTTTAAAATTTTAATGTGTTTTCTACCTTTTAGTTAAAACTGTATTCATATGAAGAAATGTTTAGGAAGGTGTATTGGCCTAGGCATGGTGGCGTATGCCTGTAATCCCAGCCCTGGGAAGGCTGAGGCAGGAGGATTGCCATGAGTTCCAGGCTAGCCTGGACTACATAGTGAGTTCAAGGCCAGCTTGAACTATATAGCGAGACTCTGTCTCAAAAACAAAAAAGTAAAAAAGACAGTATATTGAACATTTTAATAGCCCATTTTAAAATCTTCATTTCTTCAGAATTAAAAGATTGACCAGTATCTTCATTGCTTATCTTGTTGCTGAGACAAAATACCTGACACGCAAAGTTAAGGGACAAAAGGTTTATTGTAGCTCACAGTTTACAGAGGTTTCAGTTCATAGTCAGTGGCATGGCAGAGGGGCATCACAGAGGAGAAATAGTTTATGGTAGGCAGAATGCAACAGGACAGCAAGCAGTGAAGTACTGACAGGAGCCCTTTCTATCCCTTATATTTTATCCAGATTTCACGCCCTTAGGGCAGGTAGCACTGAACACCCAATGCGGACATTCCCATTATCCACACTCAGGACTATGCCAAACCAATCAGTGGACTGATTTAGTAATCACACACCCTTGATCCCAGCATCACACACTCTAGCTTCAGTTGCCTCTGAAAAACCCCACCTATGACTGCATGAGGTTTTGGGGGGAGATCTAGACACGAGCCATAGCAACCAGGAAATCTAGGTTATACTGTTGTTGCTAAGAAGGAGATGAACCAAGTTCCTACACAGTTAGAAAGGTTACTTACTTTAACATTGTAAATGTGTCTGTAGACTCCCTTAGGTGCTAATCATTTAACTGCAAGCATGAGTGGATTAAGTCTGCATCCAGAGGGCCTGCGTGTGATCAATCTTCTTCAAGAAAGAAAGATGCTTCCCTCAACACCTTTGCAGCCTCCAGTTCCAAATTTGCATGAAGACATCCAGAAACTCAACTGTAACCCAGAGTAAGGCTTCAGATGTTGTTTCTATGAAGTGTGATGTTATGCTTACTCTGTCTTCTAGTGTTTTGATTTTGGTTTGGTTTTTGTTTGTTTCAGGTGTTATGAACAGGCCACACAAGTAGGCTATTATATGAAAAATTTCTGAATATAGGAGATAGAACTCTTACTTGCATACCTGAGATTTGATCTAAAGTAACTTCATTTTGTTTTGTTTTTTGAAATAGGGTCCCCTTATGTAGTGCAGGCTGGCCTGAAACTCACTGTGTAGTCCAGGCTGGCCTCTGACTCCTGGCAATCCTCATACCTCAGCCTCCTAAGTGCTGGGATTGCAAGAATGAGGCACTATGAATGACAATTTGATCTAAATTAAGAAATAGGGTTATAACACCTGAATTGATTATTGCTCTTACTAGCATTAACAAGATTATAATATTTACTAGCATTATAATATCTATATTCCAAAGTACAAGGATTAGATTCAATATAATTCTTATTTTTTCTCACTTTAAATAAATGTTAATAGAAACATAATTATAATAACTTTTTTCCTAAATATTTGCCATAAGTTTAAATGTGTAAAGACTGATAAATTGAATTTTGTTATTTTCTTATGAAATTATTTTTTGTTTGTTATTTTGAAATAGTGTTTTTAGAACCTTCAGCTAAACTGAAATTTTATATAATAAACTTGGGCTGGGCCCAGTGGCACACACCTGTAGTCCTGGCTGTTCAGGAGGCTAAGGTCGGAGGATCACTTGAGCTGAGGAATTTGAGACCAGCCTAGACAATGCCCATCTCAAATAAAACAAAGCAGTAATAAACCTTGCATTTGCAAGATGGTGTCATCACCAAGTAATTCTACTGTAATCTAGATTTATATGAATAAAAACAAGTCATTTAATAGTCTAGAGACAGTACATACAAACCAAGAAGAGATTGTATTTTAAATGAATAATACAAGGTAACCATCTATTTCTAAGAAGGACTTGGATTTAAATATTTAAATGGCATAATTTGAGAGGGTATTTTGAAATATTTCACCATAATCTGATTTTTCTTTTTGTTTTTTTGAGACAGGGTCTCACTGAGTGGTCTAGGCTGGCCTTGAACTCACTCTGTAGCTCACGCTGACCTTGTTTTTGTAATCCTCTCTCTTCATCCTCCCAAGTGCTGATATTATAGGCATGTGCCACCAGGCCCAGCTTGATTTAATATTAAGATGCGCCCCATTTAAACCCTTTGTGTGTGTGTGTGTGTGTGTGTGTGTGTGTGTGTGTAAGTAACTAATGGTAACAGTAATACGTCCTTTCGCCTTGATGCAGGTTGTTTCGATGCACACTGACTAGCATCCCTCAGACTCAGGCCTTACTGAATAAAGCCAAACTTCCTCTGGGGCTGCTGCTTCACCCTTTCAAAGACCTACTGGTATGTGTCCCTAGTGAAAATAATTGATGTGTGGAAAGTTCGTGGTGAAAAGTTTTCGCAACAATTCAGGAGTCCTGTAGAATTTGAACTGTTTTTAAGAACTTGATTATTGATGGATTTCCTTTGTGCTCTTTTGTTGTTACATCTGTTCTGTGTCTCTTTTTTTTTTAGTTTTTTGAGACAGGGTCTCACTATGTAGTTTGGGCAGGACTTCAACTCACTTTGTAGCCCAGGCTGGTCTCAAACTCATGGCAATCCTCCTGCTTCAGCCTTCTGAGTGCTGGGATTACAGGTGTGTGCCACCATGCCCAGCTTTTTGCTCTATTTTAGATTGATATTTTTATTGATTTTCAAGACAGCATCTTGCTGCATTGTTCAAGCTGGCACTGAACCAACTCACGGCAATCCTCCTGCCTTAGCCTTCTGATTGCTGGGATAACAGGTGTATACCACCACACCCAGCAGTCATTGACAGGTTTCTTTATAATTCAGTGAATAAATTTATTACCAAACACTTCAAAACAAAGTAAAATAAGTATGTTATTGAAAAATTCAAGAGGTGCTGAATAGAATAAAGGTACTGGAAAGTAATACATGAACAATATCGTTTTAATATGTTGTAAATTATTTACTTATTAAAGTGCTTTGTCTAACGTCCCCATTCTGCCATTCTTAGTATGAAGTTAGTTGCCATAGAAAGTTGCACCATGTCAGTAAATAAAGTAAAAAGGATATAGTCCAAAGGGGGAAACAACGTGATTTACTTTTGTGCAAAGGCTCTGGTACCTTGACACATGTTCACATACCCTGGAAGATTAGTGCTGTTTCCCAAACCAAGCTCTACTTGGAGATAAGATTGTATTTCCTTATGATATATATATATATTTTTTTAAACTTACAGTGCTGCAATTAAAGCTACAGCTTCATGTATTAGGCAGGTGCTCTGCCACTGAGCCACTCGCCTAGCTTTATTGAGTTTTGATATGACAGTGTTGGAACTTTTAATATGTAGGATAAACTCTTGTATCTGTGGGATAAACCTTTAATGTAGTTTAACTTCATAACAGATCTTTTGTGAGAGCTAAGTAACCTCATCACTTTACATCAAACACTGTGTAATGAGCTGGGCTTGGTGAGCTGGTATAGTATCACATGCATATAAACCCAGCACAGCAGGAGAGGCAGGAGGATCTTGAGTCTGCGACCAGCCTGACTACAGAGTGAGACCCTGTCCCAAACCAAAACAAAGCTTTGTAGTGATCTCATTGTTGTAGAATGGCATTCCTCTTAACTCTGCCATCTATCCCAAAAATTACACTGTCTTGGTCTTGTCATATGTTTAATGAGAAGACAAATACTTGTTTTTAAGGGCAAATTTTAATGCAAACGATGCCAGAGAAAAGTAGGATTTAAAATCAATACTTTTCAGTTATATAAATTTTTTGTGTGGCAGCTGTTTTTTTCTTTCTTTTTTTACTACTGGGAATTGATCCTAGCCTTCCCACTGAGCTGCACCCCTAGCCCTTTTTTAATTTTTATTGTTTTGCTTTTTATTTTGAGACAGGATCTTTCTAAATCACTAAATTGTATGGGCTGGTATTGAATTTGTGATCCTTCTACCTGACCTCAGTGACCCTTCTGCCTCTGTCTCCCAGCGTGCTGGGATATAGGTGTGTATACCACGCTTGGCTTTGTGGGAATTTTTGGTTTTGTTTTTGAGGTGCTGGGGACTGAAGCCAGGGCCTCTTGCTTCTAGACTGTATGGCAGTTTGAACATGTTTTATTGTGTTTTGTTTTCTCCAAAATTACATTGTTCCAGTAATTACTTGGAAGGGATGGGTTCATATTTGTCTTTTCAGATGATCATTGCCTTTAAGAATTCAGTTCTGTTTTTACAGCAATTGCCTGTGGTTACCTCCAGTACAATCGTGAGATGCCGTTCATGCAGGACGTACATCAACCCTTTTGTCAGCTTTCTCGATCAGAGGAGATGGAAGTGTAACTTATGTTACCGAGTCAATGATGGTATGCTTTCTTCAAAACATTTTACAATTTCTACTTGCACTGTGGGAAATCTGACAATAAAAAGTGAAGTAAAAGAAACAGAAAAGAGCCTGTAATCCCAGCTACTAGGGATCCCGGCTGAGACCAGAAGAGCATGCCAGCACACCCAGGCCTCACCTCAAAAAGGAAGGAGCAAAGCAGCCCTGCTTACTTACCTGTGATCAGCCCTTCCACACAGAGAAAGCTACCATCCCTGATACTTCTGTGGATTTATGCTTATAAATAAATAATGCTTTTTAAGCAAAATATGTGATATTTTCAGACCACTTTACATTTCTTCTATTGAGTATATCATGAGTGGTGTATTTCATGTCATTACCTGGTCAGTATGCCGCTTAACTTAAGTATTTTTACTTTGAAATAATCTCATGATTTTTCTCTAGGGTGAAAGAAAGTAAGCCCCCAGGACACTGCCTAATTCTCTCCCTGCTCTGTGCAGGGTGGGGGCAGTGCTGGAAGCATAGTTGGATGTAGCTTTCTCAGCAATTAAGGAGGGGATCTTCCTCAGTAATTTTTTTTTTTTTTTTTTGTGGCACCGGGGATTGAACTCATGACCTTGCGCTTACCAGGCAAGTGCTTAGGCCACTAAGCTAAATCCCCAGCCCTTGACTTTTTGAGACAGGGTCTCACTATGCCATTCAGGCTGGCCTTGAGCTCACTTTGTAGCCCAGGTTGGTCTCAAACTCACAATGATCCTCCTGTCTCAGCTTCCCAAGTGCTGGGATTGCAGGCGTGAGCCACCACGCCCGGCTCAGTAATTATTTTGTAACTTTTTAAAAAAATGGTAGCAAAGTTTTGTTAAAGATGAGAAAAGAAACAGGCTCTGCAGAGTGAGACTGGGCCAGGTAAAAGTGGGAAAAGAAGTACACCTGCAGTGGGGGCGAACCTATAGCCTATGTGTCACAGTGGGAAGTTAGCGTCACTGGAAGCTCTCAGAGGTTCTTCATCGCTGCCCTAGTGTGAGGGCGGCTCCCATGCGAGAGAGAGCCTAGTGGTGAAAACTCAGTGGCAGCTCCCCTTTCTGTGCTAACACGCTTTTCGGGCGGATGGTCAGGGCAGGCCGTCCTGTGGAAAGTGTTCCAGTTCCCAGAGAAGGCCGTGTGCAGGGAGTTGGGAATGGTTCTGTGCATGTGTCTTGGGATTTTAGTTATTTTATTTACTTTTTAAGAGCAGAATATATTTATTGAGGGAAAGAAAGCTTCTGTCCGAATTTATCAGATTGTCTTTTCTAGGGACTTTTATAGAGCAAAACCATGAGGTGAGTTGGGTCCAAGGTGGGGATAAATGGGAACTTGTAAGGTAGGCGGGCATGGGGTGGGGCAGAATTATGGTCAACCAATAAGATTACGAGTATAATTGCTCAGGTAAGATTGATTAAATCCGGGTCCACTAGGGAAGCAAGTCACATAGCAAGCAGGAACACGGCCCTTGCCTGTCGGGGTTTGGATTAGTGGCTGCTTCTGGCTTCCTCAAGGTGATCAAGGTATCAAGGTGATACCTGTTTAGAATATCAGTCTTTGAGGTTTATGCTTAAGTTGTGTCTGCATTTGTTTTGTCTTGTCTTGAGGTCTGGCACACTACGGGAGAAGTTTGTCTCCCCATAGTTGGTCATCTGCACTGGCTCCTTTGAAGGCCTAGCCTTGTCTGCCTGCCTATAATATTTCTATTTAACTCAGCTGCCTATAATATTCCCCCCTCTGAAGAAGCACCCTGAACTGCTGTGAGGGAGAAATGGGTGATGACCAATCTGGCTTCTTCAGGCTGATCGAGCAGGGTCGTAGTTGTTGATTGGCAGCCGGAGATACTCTACAGAGGGTCTATCTAAAGGCCCTCAGTAGACACCAGGCATTTTCATCTTGGGTAGGCGTACAGCTTTTAATCTCCTCCAGTGGTCTCGGTGGAAGCCCTCCACTTGATACAGGGGAAAGAAACTCTCTACCTACTGGATGTCCAGTAGGAGTTTGTGTCCTCTAAAATCAAAGAATGAATCAGGAACAATGGAGGTTAAGAGCAGAATACATTTATTGAGAGAAAGAAAGCTTCTGTCTGAGAGAGACAGAAGGGGTCCCGAGTGGGTTGCCCTGTCCTGGGATTTTATAATTAACAGGTCATACTTACTTCCCCAGCCAGCTATGCCGCACCCCAATCTCCTGACCCATTTCTCCTTGGGAGGCACATATTCCTGTAACTTGGGTTTTTTTTTTTTGTTTGTTTTTTGTTTTTTTGAGACAGGGTCTCGCTGTGTAGTTCAGGTTGGCCTTGAATGCACTGAGTAGCCCACCTGCCCTTGAACTCGTGGTGATCCTCCTGCTTCAGCCTCTTGAGTGCTGGGGTTACAGGCCTGTGCCACCACACCTGGCCAGTCCCCATAATTCTTTATGGGGTGATGAGGGAGTGGAAGTCTCTGTTTTCTGTAACTTCTTCCAGTTGAAAGGGGCTGTAGACCCACTTTCTGGGGATTATATTCCCTCCAACTATCTTGGGGTGTTTCGGCTTACTGACTGGGTTGAAGAGAAAAACTTAGAAACCAGTGAGAAAAGAATTAGTGACCATGGGGCTTTCTGTTCTATGGGAGAAAGAAACTAACTTACTATTATGCTGGGGATGTAGAACCCAAATATGAGAAGGAGGTCAGATTTCCCTGCTTCTTATGGAGGCATTAACTGGGTTATTAACAGGCTTTCTTGTTTTTCTTTACTGACAAAATATCTGCAGTGAGTGACTAAAGATGGGAAAGAAAGAAAAGGGGAAATAAACTTCAAGCAGGCTGTAGGTCTGTTGCAGCTGGAAGAAAGCCAGAATCCACGCATTCCCTTCCTTCACCCCGTAATCTGTTCCTGGTGCCGTGAGAGCCCAGATTCCCAGCCCAGACAGGAGAGACAGGGAAAGAGGGAGAAAAAGCCTTGGTGGCGTTTTAGAGAGAAACAAAAAATTGTGCCCAGAGGGCCTTACCTAGTCTCCTGGCTGACTAAGCCAAATCTGTTACCGGCTTTCAGGGTGCTGGAGTCTCCTTCTAGAGGTGCTTTCTAGGTTCTTTCTGTTTCGAGCAAAGAATTGATCAAGACAAGCACAAACGGAAGCCGAGTTCATTAAAGGTAGGAGAAGAAACAGGCTCTGCAGAGCGAGTTTGGGCCAAGTGAAATTAGGAGAAGTGCAGCCTACAGCGTGAGGGCGTCCACCAAGCAAGAGAGAACACAGGGACCTATTTTATGACTTACGTTTGGAGAATATTTATTGTCTAGCTAATGATGTTCCAAGATTAGAGATGAAAATGAGTATGCCAGTATTCACATTAAAAGTAGGCGCCTGTCTGGACTGAAATTTCATTAAGAGAAATAGAAAGAGTAAAAGAAAAAAGAGTTGAAATAGAGGACTATAAAGAGATTTTTAAGGGGAAAAAAAAGAATTAAAGGACTGGGGATTTAGCTCAGCGGCTTAAGTGCCTGCCTGGCAAGCGTGAGATTCATGAGTTTGATCCCTGGTACCAAAAAAAAACGCAAAAAAAACAAAAAAAAAAAAACCCATATCGTACAGGTACGAATCCCACATGATGACATAATCATGATGTATATCTAAAATGTACCAATACAATTAATTTAAAGAATTTTTAAAAGCCACTTTATATGTGTTTTTAAGAGTAGAGAAGAATGAGTATAGATTAAAAACATTCTTTTACTCTATAGTAATTTATAAAATACATGTGTAGTGTTAGTATACTTTAACAGCTTGTGTGTAAATATTTGAGTATAGAAAATGAAATTGTGATATACGAAATGAATTGTGATAAAGGTTAAAACCCCTTTCATATGCATAAAGCCTATTTCACAAACTGTAACTCACCCTTTGTGAGAGATTTTTTTTTTTTTTGGGTGGTACTGGGGATTGAACTCAGGGCCTTGTGCATTCTAGGCAAGCACTCTACCACTGAGCTACATCCCCAGCCCAGTACAGAGGGATTTATTTTCTTAAGTAATTACTGGAGAGTCAGGTGTCATGATAACTAATTTAGAAAATGCTCTGAGCACTAGTGTATTATAAATACAATTGGTGCAAGATGTACATTTACCTTTTGCCAACTTTCTTGAGATGCAAGTATAACTTAAATGTCTCATTAATTAATGAAAATCCTAATGACATATGGCTTTATCTCTGAAATAGTCTCACAGCTTTCTAGGTTCATCTAGACTATACATTTCATGGGTCAGATGGTGATGTCTTTGTATAATAATAGCATATCTAGGAAAAAAATTGGTACTTAATGGGTTTTTATACTCTTTTGAAGCTATTTTAGGAAAACAGCTTTAGCAAGGATTAAGACAAAATGAATATCAGAGATGGGAAAAGAAGAGTCACAGCAATTGTCATTGTAAAAGCAAGGCGAAATTAGTGCTGTGGAGTACATGGGGAGCTTGAGTAGAACATTAAACAAAATGAATTTATCCCGTAACACTAACTTAACTATAAACTCCTCAGTTAAGAAAGTGGCCAAATGCAAGTATATTAAATTAATCCTTTGGTATTGGTTAGCTTATCCGTATATATTAACTTTATACAGTTCCTGAAGAATTCATGTACAACCCTTTGACCAGAGTTTACGGAGAACCTCACAGAAGACCTGAAGTTCAGAATGCTACTATTGAGTTTATGGCTCCTTCAGAATACATGGTAAGATTTTATATTTTTAGACTGTGTACTCATAATACTGGATTTTAAGTAAAACAATGTAATATGCTTTCACAAAATTTTATGGGTCTTTTTTTGATTTGTGATTTTGGGTTTTTGTTGATGGTACTGGATATTGAACCCAGGATTTTTGCACTGAGCTACATCTTGAACTTGGATGTTTCCTGTCTCTGCCTTTCAAATAGGTGGGATTACAGGTGTATGCCACTGCACCCAGCAAAATTTTATGTTTTAAATTTAGAAAGCATATAGTATTTGTTGATTATAAAAGTCTTTAGTTTGTATATAAGGATTTTTTTTTTCTTGGCACTGGGGATTGAACTCATGACCTCACGCTTGCCAGGCAGGCGCTTAGGCCACTGAGCTAGATCCCCAGCCCTTATAAGGATATATTTGAAAAGTGAGAGCCTATCTAAAATTCCTCTTAAGTTTCTTGGGTGTCTGTTGAGAAATTTACAATTTAGTATTTTCTCTGTTACAAATAATACTTCGGTGAAGATCCTTATGCAAGGACTTTTATATACTTGTGAGAGTATCTGAGGTCTCACATTTTAAAACATAATTATTTTTTATTGGGGTGTAGTGATGCATGCCTGTAATCCCAGCATCCAGGAGGCTGAGGCAGGAGGATTACCATGAGTTTGAGGCCAGCCTGGGCTACAGTGAGTTCAAGGCCAGCATGAACTACATAGTGAGACCCTGTCTTTAAAAAAAAAAATTTATTTTTGATGTTTAGTGCTTTACATTTTACAGAGCCCCCCAGAGACTCCTCTTCCCTGCTTTTGTTTTTTTTGAGAGCCTTACTCTGCACTCCTCCTGCCTTAGCCTCCCACGTGCTGGGATTACAGTATGTGCTACTGTGCCTGGCCTGTGACTTAGTTTTTGTTTGGGCAGTTGGGTCCGTTACACTGTGGAATTTATGAGATCAGTCTCTTTCACCACGAAGGTAGTGGAGAAAACATTTTGTGGCAATGAAGTGATCGGTCATTGCTTTCTGCAGTGTGGCTCTTTGAATTGGCCTTCGTAAGTTCTTTTATCTGCCAGATTTTGCAAAAATGGCTTTCTTTAAATTTAGAAACTTACAACAAGGTTTTTGCTCCTCCCTAGCTTTCTTGCATTTTATGAATTTGGTTGGTGGTATCTGCACAAACACATAAAAGGTAGCATACTGTATACCTAACTCTCATCCTGGTTATTTGATACATTTACTGAGTTGGAAACAAATCATTAAATTTAGAACTTTACAAAATATATGTGGGGCCTCACATTTTCATGGAATTTAGCTAAAATATCTTGGTTAAATCACTGAGACTAAATTACCACTTTCATAGCTATAATTTCCCTAATTGTGAGACAGGCTGACATAGAAAAGTCAGAGTGGCGTAAATACACAGGTTACCCAGCAACGATGAAGGGCACGTCTGTGTTAGCTCTCCTCAAGCCGAGCAGCTGGACATTGCCAGTCTTGCAGCAGACCTTTCGTCATGTCTCCCCTTCCTAGAGAGCAGCCCTTCTGGAGCGTGGCAGCCATAGGCTGAGTTTCCTTTCAAGTATCTACATCTGAACAGTACAGTACAGCTTTACTTGTCATCGCCACCCAGACTGTAAATAATGTTTATCTTATGATTTTGCTGGAGGTAGACACAGCAAATAAGTTTAAGTTTAATCTTTTTTTAAAGACAGGTTCTCACTTTGTAGTTTAGTCTGGCCTTGAACTTGAACTCGTGGTGATCCTCTTACCTCAGCCTCCCTAGTGCTGGGATTACAAGCAATTACCACCATGCCCAGTGAGTTTAATCTGGTTAAATGTATTTAATGTGATTATTTTTTCTTCCTCCAGTTACGACCACCACAACCTCCAGTGTACCTCTTCGTATTTGATGTATCTCATAATGCAGTTGAAACTGGATACTTGAACTCAGTTTGCCAGAGTTTGTTAGACAATCTGGATTTGTAAGTGCCTTTGTTTAGTTTCATTCTGAAACTAACAGTGTTTGTAAACTGACTCATTTTCAAAATAAACACTAAAAAAAGACCATGTAATTATGTTTCAGAAGTCCACTTAAGTCAATTAATAATGTAAAAAACGTTTGTGCAAAACTTTTAAACAGCTGCACTATCTAAATCTATACTACCTTTTAGAGTTGGTATACAGTAATTTTTTTTGAAATATTTTTTTTAATTTTATTTTGAAAAGAATACAACCAAACAAAACAAAACAGAGTAAACTCAATCAAAACAAAGCAATGAACATGGAATATGACTTTGAAACAGTGTAAAAAGAAAGAAAAAACAAAACAAAACAAAACAAAGCTAAACAAAAAAGAAAAAACAAAGCAATCGATAAGGCTTCCATAAAGGCTCTTCTGATCTGCAGTATACCTGCCCATACCATCAGTGATAAGTAAAATCAAACAAAATACAACAAAACTAAAGCAGTAGAAACAAATCAAAACCTAATAAAACAAAACAAACAAAGCAGAACAATGTAAGCAATATAGAATTTCAAGATATTAGCGAAACAGCATTGGCTACCATAATATTTGTTATCTTCAGAATACAGTAATTTTTTGAAGCTTTTTTTTCTTGTAGTGCTGGGGATGGAACCTCGGCTTCGCACATGCCAGGCAGGTGCTCTACCACTGAACTACATCCCTAGCCCCTGAGTCATTTTTTATAAAACAACTTTAAATTGTCTGCAAAGCTGTGTGCATACGTTGCAGCATTTGTAACATATTACTTCCTAAGTAGTTATATATAACATTATAGGGAAGTAACAGGCTTTAGATTGCTGTATTACTGTTTTTCATTGATGAGTTGGCTTATGTGTAGTGTTTTCTATCTGAGGAGGGTATGTTTTCCTAGGTAAGAACTGGGAGCTTTGGACATAGTTTATGCTGGGCTGTCTTCCTTAATACAAACTAGATATTTCATGTGATGTTTAGCAGATACTTTATTTTAAAAAAATACATATATGAAAACTTTATAAAAAATTTTTTTAATACTCTTACATGTTTGGTTTAGGCTTCCTGGCAATACGAGAACAAAAATTGGCTTTATAACATTTGACAGTACAATTCATTTCTACAGTCTTCAAGAAGGTCTTTCTCAACCTCAGATGCTAATAATTTCAGATATTGATGGTATGTATTATACATTTACAGTTATTGAACTGTCTTAGGAATGGTTCATGTTAAAAGTATTTCACGACTATATGGCAAGTTAATGTATGGTATAAGTCTCCTATGTAAATGAAAAGCCTGAATATAAAATTATTAGATTGTTGAAGTTGTAAGTGTTCTTCAATTCAGTCTCCCTTTATAGAAAAGGAGACAAGGTTATAAGTGAATTCTGAGGAAACAAAAATAAGCTAATGTTAGAAATCAGTTTAAATTTAATTTTAGCACTCCCCCATTCGTTCATTAAAAAGTTTTTGAGAGCTGAAAATTTGGCTCAGTGAATTGAGCCTTTGCTTAGCATGTCCAAGACTTTAGGTTTGATTCCCAGCACCACAAAAAGAAAAAAAACAACAACAAATATATATATATGTATATGTTTCTTTTTGGTTTTTTTGGAGACAGCGTCTCGCTTGGTAATTCAGGCTGGGCTTGAACTCACTATGTAGCCCAGGCTGGCCTTGAACTCACAGTGATCATTTTGCCTCAGCCTCTGAGTGCTGGGATTATAGGCGTGCGCCACCATTCCTGGCAACAACAAAAATCTTTAAGGATGGATATGAAAACCAAAAACTTGTGTAGAGAGTTCAAAATAAACCCTAACATATACCATCAATTAACACCCCTCCCCTTGAAGACAAAGTTTTTATAGAACTATGTAGTTCAGGCTGGCTTTGACCTCTCAGTGATCCTCCTGCTTCAGCCTCTTGAGTGCTGGGATTAAGTTAATTTTTTTTTTTTGGCAAGACTGCCAAGACAATTCAATGGGGGAAAAGAGTTTTTCACCAAATGGTTGTAGGAAAAATAGACAAGCAAAAAAAAAAAAGAAGCTAGATGCTTGCCACATCATATAAAGAAAATTAATCAAGGATGGATTAAAAATCTAAATGTAAGAGCTAAAAGGAGAAAATCTTTATGACATTAGATTTGGCAGTGGTATCCTACATAGGACACCATAAAAAGGCAGTAAAGAAAAGATAATTAATTGGATTTTATTAATATTAAAAATCGTGGCCAGGGACTTAGCTCAGTGGCATAAGCTCCTGCCTAGTAAGCGTGAGGTCATGAGTTCGATTCTCGGTCCTGGGTGGGGCGGGGGACCCAGTCA
>RJWT010001725.1:19619-45775 GCA_004365215.1 Cuniculus paca
TTTTTTTTGTGGCACTGGGGATTGAACTCACGACCTTGCGCTTGCCGGGGCGCTTAGGCCGCTGAGCTAGCTCCCCAGCCCTGGTGTTTTTGAGACAGGGTCTCACTATGCCATTCAGGCTGGCCTTGAGCTCACTTTGTAGCCCAGGCTGGTCTTGAACTCACAGCAATCTGCCTGTCTCAGCCTCCCAAGTGCTGGGATTACAGGCGTGAGCCACCACGCCCGGCTTGTACTCCTTTTTTCTTTCATTTATTTATGGTTGTCTTTTGAGACAGGGTCTCACTATGAAGTTCAGGCTGGTCTTAAACTCACTTACGTAACCCATGCTGGGCTTGAACTCAGAGCAATCCTCTTGCCTCAGCCTCCTGAGTGCTGGGGTTATAGGCATGTGCCACCATGCCTGACTGCAGAACTGTACTCCATTAGGGTGAATTTGATGATATGTTATAGCTTAATAAAGGGTGTCATAAATATTTTAAAAGACAAAAAGATTCTGAAGATAGATGGTAGAGTTTTTATATGACATTTAAACATTTAACATTTGGAATTATTTATTGACTTTTACAAACTTAATAATCCTTATTTTTGTGTAAAATCAATACTGAAATATAGAAAATAATTTTCTTTATAATTCTGTACTACTCATGTTTTCTTCTCTGTTTCTTCCCATCTAAGGAAGGGAATTGAATTCCTAAGTCAGAATAAATGTGAATTCTAAGTGGCTTCCCTACAGTGGTCCATTTGCGCACATTCTGATGTTCTTGATTTCGTAGTCCTGCATAGGGGCATTGGTACAGACCTTTTGTTTTGTTGTTTTGTAGTGCTGGGAACCAAACTCAGGGCACTGCACGTGCTAGGAAAGTGCATTGCCAGTTGAGCTACATCCCCAGCCCCTATGTGGGCCTTCTTTATGAGAAAACATCAGATTTTGAATGATACAGGTATTGGTGAACTGTGTTACTTCTGTGTAAAGATAGAGTTTTCTTTTTTTTCTTTTTGCCTTTTTTTTTTTTCTGCTTTTTTTCTTTTTTTTGCCTTTTTGAGACAGGGTCTCACTATGCAGTTCAGGCTGGCCTTGAGCTCACTTTGTAGCCCAGGCTAGCCTCGAACTTGTGGAGATCCTCTTGCCTCAGCTTCCTGAGTGCTAGGATTACAGATGTGCGCCATCACACCCGGATTTTTTGTTTTGTTTTTGAGACAGGGTCTCATTATGTAGTTCAGGCTGGCCCTGAACTCTCAGTGATCCTCTTGCCTCAGCCTCCTGAGTGCTTGATCACAGAAATGCACCACCATGCCTGGAAAGATGTATGGTTCTTTCGTGTCATGTTAGTTGCCATTTTTTAAATGCCAAGAGTGCATCCTTGGCTGGCTTGCCAAATGAAGACAAAGCAAGATGCTAAATGGTTGTTTCTGAGAAGCAGAATACTTGCACAGACCTTGCCAAATTCTACTTTCCGATGGGAAGGCTGTTTCCGTTTTACAAGGCTGCAGGCAAGAAGCAGATACCCCGAATCCCTTTTCCTCTGGTGGCTCTATGGATGTGTGGAGATGGTGCATAGTACTGTGCTAGACGGGAAACAGCTTTCCTTTCAAGGATGGGGTTAGCCAGTGTCATGTGTTTTGTTTAAAATAAGTATTCACTTGTTCTTTCAGATGTTTTTATACCTATGCCAGAAAACTTACTGGTAAATTTAAATGAAAGTAAAGAGGTAAGGCACATTTTCTACCTGTCATATTTAATTGAAACATTGAAAACATCTTTTTGAAATAAACTTTGAGTAATATTTTGCTTTTTTCTTTGACAGTTCTAAGATATGTAGCATTTTATATTTGCTCTTAGTTGAAGCTCATTTGATGAATAACTCTCAAGTTGCAATCATTTTTAAGTCTAATGCAACAAGTTGTAGTAGAATAGAAGATAAGGCTGTTCCAGAAGGGGGAACTCCAGGAAGAAAGCCGTCTGGCCCGCCGTCTGGGACGTTGGGAGGGTTGCTGAGAGAAAGCTTCTGGTCACCATACAGACGCACATTAGCCGGGCTGCTCTCAGTGCCCTTTGCTTTTCTGATTCACAGAGCGTCTGTCATTGGGGTCAGTTCAGAAGAAACTCTTATTACCTGCCTGGAAATTGCCATGCCATAATACAGTGAGAGGTGAACAGAACGTGTCTGAGGGGGTGTCGTCTGCCCTGTACATGCATATATGCCGTAGGGGGGACATTTTAACTAGCAAGTCTATGGTCTCTGCTGTTGGCATCGGTCCCTGTGCCGTAGTGTGAAGCATTTCTTCCCCATTAATTCTCTTTATTTGTACAACCTAACCTGAATAGGTAGTTGGTTTTGATTTTGTTTTTCTTTTGTAATGATACTACTAGCTGGCAAAGTTACTGAATATCTTAGATTTTGTAACAGGGAAGAGTTAAACTTATTTTGAAAGTTAACTGAATAAAGCATGTAGAGGTGATAGAGAAAGCCATATTTCGTACCATTAAATATATCAAATTTCTAAACTGTGATAGTTTTTGGATAAATTTTGGACTTATAGTCTTGCTGGACTGCTGCATGTACAAGAACTATAAGACCCCAATTTTGATGTCTTGCTTGCCAATTTATATTGTTGACTTATAATGGCTTTCTTGTCATTTGACCAACTTCATTGTTGACTGTAGTGTCTGTAGATTCTCTGACCATCATCATAACTCAATGTCTTGTCTACTGTATTAGATAGTGGCTTATTGTGGAGGAAAGTTCAATTGTAACACTGTTGGGTTTTCTTGCTTTATTTTACAAGCTTGTCCAAGGTTTACTGAAAACTTTGCCACAAATGTTTACCAAGTCTCTGGAGACCCAGAGTGCCTTGGGTCCTGCACTTCAGGCTGCCTTTAAGCTGATGTCCCCAACTGGTGGTCGGATGTCTGTCTTTCAAACACAGCTCCCAACTCTTGGAGTGGGAGCCCTGAAACCACGAGAGGAGCCCAACCAAAGGTCATCTGCTAAGGTTAGAAAAGCTGTCAAGTGTGTGACAGGATGTACGCTGGTGCTTTCTGCCCGTTTGACCTCAGAGCTTGTTTTTATGAAATTTATTTTTCAGTTGGGAAGAGGGGATATAGGGAACTAGATAAAGAATTTTACTTTTTTGTTTTGTTTTTTGCAGTGCTGGGATAGAACCCAGTGCATACTAGGCAAGTACTCTACCCCTGAGCTGTATCCCCAGTCTCAGGGTTTCACTTTTGTGTAGACATACCTATTTTATTGCAATATTCTTTACGTGATTCACCCTGTCTCTCTATCAGGCCACTAGCAATCCAGACTGACTGACTCTGATGAGAAACTCTAGGAGTCTAAGAGAATATGCTTTGCTAAGGACAAAGTGGAACCTGATCAGCTAGGAATTGTCATAATCTGTTATGTTGACAGCCACAGTTTACTTTTGAGTACCTTGTATGTGCCAACTTGAGAGTTTGAGACCCGTATTTCCCAAAAGTGAGAGGCCAATATACTACACTGGTTGTATTACTCCTGTAATCAGCTGCCTAAGACCTACTGCTTATTAGGTGTGTAGACTTGAATATAATTTGTTTGCTCCTTTGTTTCTGTTTATGTAAAGTAAAAATAATGGTAGTACTTACCCCTTGGGGTAGTTGAAAGGACTAGACATATTTTGTATTACCTATGAATTGCTTAGCATACTAAGGATTTTAGTTATAATTGTTGTTACCTATTACAATATTAGTATAATTGAAGTATTTCTTCTGTGTAAAAGAACAATAGCAGCCGGGCGTGGTGGCTCACGCCTGTAATCCCAGCACTCGGGAGGCTGAGACAGGCGGATCGTTGTGAGTTCGAGACCAGCCTGGGCTACAAAGTGAGCTCAAGGCCAGCCTGAACGGCATAGTGAGACCCTGTCTCAAAAAAAAAAAAAGAACAATAGCAACAAAGAAGAAAACCTCGTATAAAATTCCTTTAGTCTCCCCCCCCCCCCCGTTGATACTGGGGATTGAACACAGGCCCTTTATGCTGAGCTACATCCCCAGCTGTTTTTACACATTTTTTTGAGACTGTGTTTTCCTAAGTTGCCTGGGCTGGGCTAGAACTTTTGATTCTCCTGCCTTAATCTCCCATAGTGCTGGGATTGCAGGCGTGTGGCTCTCTTTCTCTCTCACAGTGCTGGGTATTGAACGCAGGGCTTCATTCATGAGTGTTCTACCACTGAGCTATAATATCCCTGCCCCTAAATGTTTCAGAAAATCCTTTAGTACAAGTCTCTTAATGAAAAATCAAATTGTAAACAAAGCAAAAACTTTGTGTAGAATGTCCAGAGATAATTGTTATTAACACCTGGGTATATATAGATATATATTTATATTTTTTGATAATTTAATGATTTTTAAAAAATTCTCCTTTGTAATTTATCATTAATAGGAAATACACTTGACACCATCCACTGACTTCTATAAGAAATTAGCCTTGGACTGTTCTGGTCAGCAGGTAGCTGTTGACTTATTTCTTCTCAGTGGACAGTATTCTGATTTAGCTTCACTAGGTACGTACTTCCTAATGAATTTTTAAAAAAATATCAAAATGGTGCTTACATGATGGTATCATAAGTAAAGGACAAAGTAAAAGAATTTTTATTCCCTTGGGAGAGTGAATCAGTCAGTTTTTTTTTTTTAAACAACTTCTGTGTCGAACTGGGATATTGCTATTTTACCTAGGCTGGTCTAAGTGGTCATCCTTGGGCTCCCAAATAGCTACAACTGCAGGCGTGTGCTACCATGTCCGGCTCACAGGTTTTGTTTTGTTCTGTTAGCAGTGCTGAGGACCGAACCCAGGGCCTTGTGCATAGTAGGCAAGCACTTTACCAGCCAAGCCATTTCCCCAGCCCTTAATCATTCACTTTAATGTATTCCAAACCTTATAGCTTCTCTAATTTAGAAGAGAAATAGAGAAATTTCTGTATTACTGTTTAAAGGAATGGAATATTCTTTTTAACGGTATCTTGAAAAAAACGAAACGAGTCAAAATCCTGCGGTTACTTTGGCATAGTAAAAGGTGAAGGATTTCTACAATTTGAAGAGAATTTGGAATCTGACACAGTGATAGTAGTTCAGTAGTGTATGTCCTGTTTAAAAATGAGTGTGTATTCTCTTCCAGGGTGTATTTCTCGGTACTCAGCAGGCAGTGTCTATTACTATCCATCTTACCATCATCAGCAGAATCCCGTCCAGGTGCAGAAATTGCAGAAGGAGCTGCAGAGGTACCTCACTCGGAAGATTGGCTTTGAGGCAGTCATGAGGATTCGGTGTACCAAAGGTAGAGAGCCCTTTGCTTTTAATATAGGGTAATAATGTTTTTCATACCAGTGAATGTACATCTTTTCACCTAGTCTTATTTCTAAAATTTGCTTTTTTAAGATACTTTAATGACTCTAGAATATGTAGTTATAAAGAGATAAATAAGAGAGAAGAAACATTATTAAAAAAACAGGGACTGAGCTGGGAGTGTGGTGGCACACACCTGTAATCTCAGCACTCGGGAGGCTGAAGCAGGAGGATTGCTGCAAGTTCAAGGCCAGCCTGAACTACATAGTGAAACCCTGTGTCAACAAACAAACCCCCACAGACTATTGTGAATATATTAAAAACCACTGAACTGTACACTGTAAAATGTTGAATTTTATGGTATGTGAAGATTTTTTTTTTTTTTAAAAAGACCATATTCTCAACAAGAATGAAACTGTTGCAGGTGTGGTGGTGCACACCTGTAATCCCAGAACTTGGGAGACTGAGGCAAGAAGGTCACTGTGAGTTTGAGACCAACCTGGGCTACAAAGTGAGTTCAAGGCCAGCCTGAATGGCATAGTGAGACTATGTCTCAAAAGCACAAAGGCTGGGGATTTAGCTCAGTGGTGTAAGCGCTTGCCTGGCAAGCGTGAGGTCATGAGTTTGATCCCCCGTGCCGTAAAAAAAAAAAAACAAAAAATAAAACCAAACCAAAACAAAACAAAACAAAGCAAAAAACTGTTACTACTGAATTTTTATTCTACTTATTGAGCAATGGATCATTTTTGTTTTCCCTTGAGATGAGGTCTTACTAGGTATCCCAAACTGGTCTTAGACTCCCCTCAGCCTCACAAGTAGCTGGGACTACAGATATATATCACCACAGCTGACATTATTATTATTATTATTACTATTATTATTATTATTTTTGGTACTGGGGATCAAACTCATGATCTCATGCTTGCCAAGCAGGCGCTTGTGCCACTAAGCTAAACCCCTGGCCCTTGACCTTATTATTTTAATGGAACAATTATTTGATTGATTGATTTGGCTTTTGTTGTTGTTCCTTCTTTCTTCTCTCCCCCCTCCCTGTTTGTTTGTTTGTTTGTTTCTCTCTCTCTCTCTCTCTTCAGAATTGACCTCAGGGTCTCACCCTTGCCAGGCAAGTGCTGCACCACTGTGCCACGTCCCTAGCCCTGATTTGGTACTTTAACACAGGGTCTCACTGTGTACTTCAGGCTGGTCCTGAACTTACTACATACCCCAGGCTGACCTTGAACTCGTGACAATCCTCCTGCCTCATCCTCCTGAGTGCTGGGATTGTATTTTTTAAAAATGTGGTAAATCCATATAACATAAAATTTACCATTTTACCTTTAAAACAGGCATGGTAACACATACTTGTAATCCCAGCATTCTGGAGTCTAAGGCAGGAGGATTGCTGGGAGTTTGAGGTCAGTCTAAACTATATGGTGATGACCCTGTCTAAAAACTTTTTTAAAAATTACCATTTTAATCTACTTTTAAACAATTAGAAAAATGTTTTTATTGTAGTGTTAGGGATGAAACCCAGGACCCTGACACATGCTAGGCAAGACACTGTACCCTTGAGCTTACATCCTTAACCCCTTCACATTTTTATTTGCACAGTTCAGTGGTATTGAATACATTTTCATTGTTTTGTAGCCACTATCCATCTCCAGAGTTAGAGACCAGTTTTGTTTTTTTTTTTAAATTTTAAAGAGAATAAAACCAAACAAAATAAAACAGAATGAAGCCAATCAAAACAAACAGTGAAAGTGATACAGAATTTCAAAACAGGATAATAGGAGATCAGCAATGGGTACCCAAATGCCTCTTGTTGTCCTGTTGTCTTCAAAATTGCTGCCCGTGCCATCAGTTACAATAAAATCAAACAAAACAGAACAGAATAAAACCAATCAAAACAGAACACTGAAGAAAACAAAACAATAAAGTGGAACAAAACAAAACAGAACAATATTAGATTTCAAAAGAAAGGAAACCCCCCCATAGTTGCTATATTGCATATTGTTATCCTCTAAATAGATGCTCAGACTACCTGATTTAGGCCTGCAAAGTCAGTCAAACAATGTAAGAATGAAGTTGTTTTTGTATCTCAGTTGTTATCAACTCAAGCTATGATCCTCCAAATCAGCTGGTTGCTTGAGGGGAAGGAGGTTCTTGTCTCCCAGCCAGCGCACAGGCTGGCTCACAGGAAGAGCGAATTAGTTTTTTGTTTCTCTACCCAGCCCCACATGACTGCTGGTGGCTTATGGGAAGGGTGAATTGACTTCTTGTTTCTCTCTTGGCCCTGCATGGTGGCCGCTGACTCACAGGAAGGGCAGACTGGCTTCTTGTTTCTTTCCCCAGCCCAGCATGACCACTGCTGGCTGGGAGGTGTTTTAATTTGTGTTTTCATTCTTTGTTTTTCATTTCTCTGCATTATCAATCTGTGGATTTGGTGGGAGGGGGGTAGTACTGGGGATTGAACCATATATTTTGGTCTTTCCATATGCTGAGAAAATGCTCTTCTATTGAGCTACATTCCCAGTCCTCTGCTTTTTTATTTATGTATGGCAATATTTTTACTCTATGAGGAGGTATGAGGCAATTATGTTTTCAGATGGAGAAGTTTTATGAAATATGTAGGACAAAAAAGAGAGAATTGAGACAAAGATGGGATACGAAGTAGGTAGTAATGTGTATCTGGTAGAGTCAGGGCAGTCTCTGGTCACCAGGCAGGGCTGGTATACTAGGTTTCAGATGATGTGGCAGGGAGTGAAAGTAGAGGTGCTAGGTCCCCTCCATGAGAGGACCTGTTGCTGGGTATGTGAGCTCCCTTGAGGCAGAAAGCAATTGTTCCCATTTTGATTATTCAGAGATAGTGAAGACACAGTCCTTATCTTTGATCTGCTTATAGTCAAATGGAGCAGACACAAGTCAGTGGTTGCAGGGTTGCCACTTAGTGATTCCAAAATAGATTTATCAGCAGGTTGCAGGTGCACATGGCCTTGAGGTAAAGACTGCCCCTTGTTGAAACTTAGTTTTAACAGATTGTTCATAGTATTTTAAGAAACTAGAGTCTAGTTGCATCAAAGATGGCGGAACAGCAAGCAGCAGAGTAAGCAGTCTCTGTGAGAGAAACAGTTCAGATGCTGGAATATAACATCATGGAGAGGACAAGAAGGAAGGAAATGGGTTTCCTGGACCCAGGAAGAATATAAAATATGAATTGAAGCCCACAAAGAGAATAAAAAGAAGAATTTAAATGAAGAAGAAGATGGTGGCTGGCAGCACCTTAGCCTGGAACCGGACTCACCCTGCCAGGAGAGCTGTTGAACCTGGAGATGCGTGGTTGCAGTCGCAGTCGACCCCAGAGGTCTCTGTGGAGAGGCTTGGGGGTGAAACAGTGGTGGATGCGGAGATCTGTGCTGGCTGGTGGTGAGTGCAAGGGACTTGATCCCCCCAGGGGAGAGAGTGATTGGCCAGGCTCCATTTTGGAGTTGGGCAGCATATGACTGGGGCCAAGACTCCTACCCACTTCTGCCGGCAGCGCCAGGTTGTGGGCAAACCTGTGGAAGTTGCTTGGACCAAGTTCCACTCCTGTGCGCGTTCCAGACAACATTAAACAGCTTAGATCCGCAGGCCCTGGCCAGTTCCACTCCCATGCAAATGCTGGGGACCCTTGTGGGCTGATACCCAGCTCAGGGCTGAGGCACAGGCGCCCACTATCAGATATGCATAGCCAGCACTGGCCAGAAAAACCAAACAGTCATCGGGCAGCTCCAGGTTGTGGGCAGACCCACTGAGGCTGTTTGGACCGAGTTCTGCTCCCGTGCGCGTTCCAGACAACATCGTGTAGGTTCCTGAACAGCTTAGATTCACAGGCCCTGGCCAGATCTGCTCCCTTGCAAACTCCAGGCGGGTCAGTACCCAGCTCAGTGCGGAGGCACGGGCGCCCACCGTCAGATGTCCATAGCCACCACTGGCCAGAAAAGCCGAACAGTCTCACTTCGGAGATGTTGTGGCCAGTGCCAGAGTGCCTGGGAACACACTACTCAGGTGTGTGGAGGAAATCAGGAATATGCCAAGACAAAGAGGGACAAGGCAATCTCTGGCGTCCAACCCAAGCAGCGCAAGTTCATGAGAGGTAAATATGGAGGAGATCAAGAATCGTACACCTGAAATGACTGAAGTGATGTCAACTGAAGTGAGGAAACAACTTCATGAAGCTATAAGAGAAATTAGAACAGAAATTCTATCCCAGGTAAAAGAAGAAATGAAAACCATAATAAAAGAATTACTAAGCATCTCTAAAGAAGACACAGATAAAAAAATAGAGGAGCATAGGAAAATGAGGGAAACCATGAATGAACAATATAAGAGAGATTTAGAATGCATGAAACAGATTCAGAGATATCCAGAAAATTAAAAACTCCATTGAAAGCTGGCAAAATCACTTGAAAAAAACTGAAGGTAGATTTTCAAACCTTGAAGACAGGTTTTCAGCTTGTGATCGCGAAAGGAAAGATCTTTTAAAAATAACAAGGACTCAGGAAGTAACAATTCACCAGCTGCTAGACAAAGAAGCATAACTTAAGAATTAAAAATGTGAGTGAAAAAGCAGGGGTCAAGACATCAGGACCTTATTTACAGAAATAATTTCTGAGAACTTCCTAAGCATGGTAAAAGAAAGTGACATTCAAATAAGTGAGGCATATAGAACTCCAGCTAGCCATAACCAAAACAAATCTACACCCAGGCATATAATAATCAAGATCCTAGAAATTCAACTCAAGAACAGAATATTAAAAGCTGTTAGAGAAAAGAAACAGATCACCTATAAAGGAAAACCCATCAGAATCACGGCAGACTTCTCAACACAAACCATCAAGTCAAGAAGAGGCTGGAGTGAAGTATTGCAAGTCCTGAAAGAAAACTTCCAACCCAGACTGATGTACCCTGCAAAACTTTCCTTCAAAATTAATGGAGAAACAAGATACTTCCATGACAAAGAACAACTCAAGGAATTCATGACCACCAAACCAACCCTACAAAGAATACTAAAGGACATTCTAGTTACATCCCCAGCCCTTTTTATTTTTTATTGTGAGACAGGTTCTCACTGAGTTGCCCAGGTTGTCCTCAAACTTCTTATTCTTCTGCCTCAGCTTCCCAGATAGCTGGGATTACAGGCATGTGCCTCTTAACCTGGCTTTAAAATTTTTTTTTTTGTTTTGAGACAGGGTCTTGAACTTGTAGCAGTCCTCATGCCTGAACCTTCCACATTCTGGGATTATAGGTGCACACCATCATGCCCAGTTAAAAACTTTTTTCTCCCCTTCCCCTACCCTCCTTTCAACCCCTCCTCCCCTCTCCATGGAATTTTTAAAACTACATCTTGGTGAACTATTTTTTGTATATGCAGACTTATACACTTCTTCGTCATTACTGTTTTTTTGTTGTTTTGTTTTGTTTTGTTTTTTGGTGCTGGAAATTGAACTCATAACCTTGTGCTTGACAGGCAGGTGCTGTGCCGTTGAGCTATATCCCTGGCCCCTCATTACTGTTTTAAAGTTGGCTTTTATTTCACAAGCAATGCATGCATGTGCTGCTTTTCTAAAAATAAATTATAACTAAAGATGAATATATGTATGTATGTAGGCACGACAAACATTTTCACTCCCATCATTATGGTTACTTCAACCACTTTGCTGTGTATTATTTAAACTTTTTTACTGTCTAATAAGTAACTGAGACAAAATGTGAATATCCATATGGAGGTACATACAAATGACTTTGATAATTTTTTTTCTTCTAGGTCTTTCCATTCATACTTTCCATGGGAATTTCTTTGTTCGGTCAACAGACTTATTGTCTCTGCCCAATGTCAACCCAGATGCTGGATATGCAGTACAGATGTCAGTGGAGGAGAGTCTTACTGACACTCAGTTGGTTTCTTTTCAGTCAGCACTTTTGTATACATCAAGCAAAGGTAAGTAAGCTTTTATTGTGTAAAAAATAGAACATAAGATCTACCTTCTTAAATTTTTAAGTGTACAATACAGTATTCTAATCACAGTGTTATAGTGAACTATGTGGCATTATATTTCATGGCTATGATAAACTCTTCTTTGGAGAGAATTACTAATTTCTAATAAACGAAAAAGTATCCCTAATCAGAAGAGTTTTGTGCTGTTGTCGGTAAAGATGACTGCCCTTGTTTTCCTAAACCATCTGATTTGTTCATTTCATGGATATGCCTGCTCTATATCAGATGTCAGTAACTCTAGTAACAACAGTTAAAATATCCCTTTCTTTGCAGAACTTGGTTCTGGTAGGCAAGTCAGATAGCAAAGGGGTCAAATAAGTGCAGCGGTAGTGTGCCCTGGGGTGACCCTAGTTCAGGAGAAGAGTGGAGCATGTGCAGCAGCAGCAAGTGCTCAGGGTACGTGGCTGGCGCCCCAACCCTCCCAGGGAGGGCGCTGGAGTTTTGAAGGAGCTCATGCTAGACAATAGGTACCCCCCCCTTAAAGATGCAGCTTGTTCCTGATCCGTTTAGAATTGGTTTATTAGCCTAGGGTAATATAAAGGCATGTTAAGTTTGCTTTTTTATTTTAAAGATTTACCACTCCTGCCCTCTAGATCTATTTTACTGCTTTAAACACTGTTTTGGCCAGGCAGATGCAGTGGCGCATGTCTCTGCACCCACCTATTATGTAATAATCCCACGTACTTGGGAGGGTGAGGCAGCAGGATTACAAATTCAAATCCAACCTGGGCAATTTAGTGAGCACTTGTCTCAAAATAGGAAGGTCGGGGTGTAGCCTACGGGTAGAGCACTTACCCCTAAATTCAGCACTTGCCTAGCACTTGTGAGCCCCTAAATTTTACTTGGTTCCTAGAATGTGTGAGGCCCTGGGTTTGATCTTTAGCATTAGAAAGGGACGAAAGTTTTGGGAGTGTTTGTGCTGTGCCTGTCCAAAATCAATAAAAATAGGCATTTTGATAAAAGCCTGTAGTCTTAGGAAAATTCTGTTTTTATATGATTATAATTAATATAGCATGCTGTAAATATAGAAGATGATTTCTATACACAGTTTTATTCTTGCTAACATTTATACAATTTATATTCAATGTGTGCAATTTTTTTTTTTCAAATGATGCCGAAGTCAAATCCAGGCCATATGTTTGCAAAGTACATACTCTACCCTGTGGTGTATACCCAACTGAATGCACCATTTTTCATGTAAAACTACATCATTTTTTTTTAAAACTGTAAGTTTTGACAAAACTTATGACATTTAACTATCATCATAGTGAAGATGTTACAATGTTTCATCACCTGAACGTTTGCACTTGTTTTTTGTAGTAAGCCTGTCTCCCATTCCCAGCCACAGGTAACGTCTGATTCTTTTTCATTTCATGGAACTGGAGATTGAATCCAGGACCTTTGCACTGAGCTGCATCTGCAGCCCTTTTTCATTTTTGTGACAGGGTCTTTCTTGCTGAGTCACTGAACTGTCCCGGTTGGGCTCAACTTGTGATCCTCCTGCCTTGGGATTTCAGGCATATCCTTGTAGGAGACCATTTGAGTGACTCCCCTTGAATGCAGAACAATTGCTGTGACTTTGATTATGTGGAGACTTATTTCTATATACTGATGTGTACAGAGCTGACTATGATATTTCTTCTCTCTTAAGTTGGCTCTAAGCATTGCAAATAAGGCCTAGCCTAGGTACTGGTGTGTAATCTCTAAAGCCATCAGACAGTCTCCTGTTTCCTCGAATAGTGCTTTGTAAAGGATATGAGCACAGCAGGATGGTGGAGCCAATCAGCTCCAGGAATGTCAACTGGGTATGAGCCTCAAAATAAGGAAGCTATGAGTCCCCAGGGCACAAAAGTTTACATATCAGAAACTTAAGCAGTAGCCTCCAAAAACAATTCAATTGCTACCTTAATTGAATTATGCAGATTGATCCTTCTACCTGTCATTCTCCCTGCATTTTGCAAAGATGCTTTTCTCCCTACCTGGTTAGCCAGCTCAAGTTACTCTTGTAGTTCCAGCCATCCTCACTGTCACTCATCCTGGAGCCACCCCCCTCTTCATGAGATAATAAATTCTGGGAGAGCCCTTGGGTCAGGGCCTTTGTGCGCAGATTCTCATGGGGATTGGGTTTAGGATCCCTTAGCTATCCTTAACTTTGAATATGTCTTGGTGTCTTTACTCTCGCTGCAGGTTACATTAGAGGTGATAGATTAAAATTAACTTGCTGGGATTCCAATAAGTCTCAATCTAAATTTTTAGATCGTAAAAAAGACAAAAAAAGAGATTACAATACTTGGATTACCGTACCCAATATTTGGGATTACAATATATACTGACCGGCCACTGCTCCGTTTTCTGGCCCTGTAATTTTGCAATGTGGGGCAGTCATGAAAATGGAATCATGTAAAGGTTGCTTATTCTTTATCTGAAATATTTGGCACTAGAAGTCTTTTGGGTTTTCGATTTTTTTCAATTTTTGGATTATTTGCATATTCATAATGAAATATCTTGGGGAAGGTGTCCAACTCTGAACACAGAATTCATATATGTTTTATATATACCTTCTGAAGGTTATTATTTTTTCTTAGACGTTTCTTCTTATAGTAGTGGGGATTGAACCTGGGGCCTGCTCACGCTAGGCCATATCCCTAGCCCGCCTAAACGTTATTTTATACAATGTTTTTTAGTGTGCCTTCATATTGATTGCTACTCTTTTTTTTTTTTTTGTGGCACCACGGATTGAACTCATGACCTCGCGCTTGCCAGGCAGGCACTTAGGCCACTGAGCCAAATCCCCGGCCCTTTGATTGCTACTCTTATTTATTTTTGTCTTTTTGAGACAGGGTCTTGCTATGCAGTTCAGGCTGGCCTTGAGCTCACTTTGTAGCCCAGGCTGGTCTCGAACTTGTAACGATCCTCCTGCCTCAGCCTCCCGAGTGCTGGGATTACAGGCGTGCGCCACCAGGCTCATCGATTGCTACTCATCACATAAATGATGTAAACTGTAGAATTATCCACTTGTGTCATCATATCAGTACTCAAAAAGTATAGGTTTTGGAACATTGCAGATTTTGGATTTTCAGATTATAGAGGTTCAAGGTGTAGTGTATAGCCTTTTGAATTTGGCTTATTCTACTTAGCATAATATACTTAAAATTTGTCCTTGTGTTCTAACTAAGAGAGGAGTTGCTGAATTATATATGTTTGATTTTATAACCACTTGCTAGATTGTTTATCAAAATATTGTAACATTTTGCATTCCCGTCAGCATCGTGTAAGAGTTCCAAGCAAGGCACACACCTGTAATTTCAGCACTTGGGGAGGCTGAGGAAGAAGGATCACAAGTTCAAACCCTGCCTGGACAATTTAGTGACTTAACAAGACCTTGTCTCAAAGTAAAATATAAAAAAGAGCTGTGAATGTAGTTGAGTGTGAAGGTCTTGGGTTCAATCCCCAGTACTGGAGGAAAAAAGGTTCTAACTGCTCTGAATCTTTTGCCCTTGTAGTGTTTAGTTTTCACTTTTGGTATGAGTTTTTTAAAGTCTGTAGTGTTACCTTGTTTGGTTTCAGTCCCAGCACCAGAAAGGAAGATACTTATTTCTCTATTCATATTTTATATCATTGTCCCTTACTGTCATGCATTTTTCCCAAAGGTGAAAGAAGAATTCGGGTCCATACTTTGTGTTTGCCAGTGGTTTCGACTCTGAATGAAGTCTTTCTTGGAGCTGATGTTCAAGCAATTTCAGGGTTATTGGCCAATATGGGTAAGAATTGTTTTCAATTGGGAATATTTTGCAAGTAGTGCCATTAGGGGAAGTCTCGTAATTTTGTTTCCTTTAATCAGCCTTACATTTTTTCAGTGTTTGGGTGCTTATAACTGTTTCAGTGGAAAGCTCTGCAGATAATCTTATCCTTTGTATTTGTTTAAATAGGATTGTTAGGCCCCATCCACCATTAAAAAACTGTATTGAAATATAGCTATGTAACATACTTCACCCTTTCTACTTGTACAGTTCCTTATCTGGCTGTCCATGTAATTTTAGTGGCTTTTTTTTTTTATTGGTAGTAGTACTGGGGATTGAACCCAGGGCCTTTGCACTGAATTATATCCCCAGACCTTTTTTATTTTTATTTTGAAACAGGGCTCAAACTGGTGATCTTCCTGCCAGGGTGCTGGGATTACAGGCTTGCATCACTGTAGCTGACACAGATATTTTTAATGAGTTCTGTAACTGGGCAACAAGAGATGGTCATGTATTATAAAATCATTAGACCCAGAGTCATAGAATTTGAGATCGAAGCCAGTTTACTATCGTTATGTGTTGCAGCCTGGCCCAAGTCAAGGGTGCTAAAACAAGAACTTCAGTGCATCTTTACTATTCTTCCATATAGTTACCAACTTGAGTTTGGTTATTGTTCTTCTTGTTGTTGTTGCCTTTTCAAATTCATAGAGTTTAACATCAGTTTGACCCTTAGTGCCTTTTTCTTTCAGGAAAGACTTTCAGAGTCTATTTGCTTCAAACTCAGATCTGCCCGTAACAGGAATAGTTACCTAATGTCTGAAATTTTATCTCATGTAGCCTAGAAAAGGAGTTATCCTCATTTTAGTGTTATAAATTGTTAAAATCTGAGCATTGTGACCTAAGAAATGTGAAGGCCATTGCTTTTATTTTTTTGTTCAAATCATACTTTTTGATAAGAGCATGAACGTTTTCATTGTTATTTGCAATAACTATCAGGCAGTATTTGTAGATTTAAAGAAAAGTCTTCACAATAGCTTCACAATATTCCTCATTTTTCTTGTCTATATGCAAATTTTGATCAGCAATTAGTAAATTATTTAATTGAAGCTATTTTAATACCACATAGATTAAATTTGGTTGAAGGTTGAGAAGTCTTCAAAACAATCACACTGCTACTACCTTAATATAGTTTTTAAAAATGAACTCTTCTGTCCTTACCAGTGGTGCATCTAAACTTCTGTCTGTCTGTCTCTTGTCCCTGTCTTCCCCTCACTCAGCGGTTGATAGGTCTGTGACCGCCAGTCTGAGTGATGCCCGGGACGCGCTGGTGAACGCCGTCATTGACTCTCTCTCAGCTTATCGTTCCTCAGTCCTCAGTAACCAGCAACCAGGACTCATGGTTCCTTTCTCTTTGAGGCTTTTCCCCCTTTTTGTGTTGGCTCTTCTTAAACAGGTAAGAAAAACAGAAACAGAAACTAGCACAGTGAAAGTATCATAGTCACAAATTTTATTCTGTGAATTCCTAAATATTATGTATGTAATTTTATGCCAGTTAGATTTTCTTCCTTCCCTCCTTTCTCCCACCTTCTCCCCTCCTCCAACCCTTCTTCCCTTCTGACATCACTTTGGTGCCCAAGCTGGTCATGAATCCACAATCCTCCATTAGCCTCTGAGTAGCTGGCTGGTTATTTTTTTGAGAATCCCTTACTTTTTATTTTAATTTTGAAGGGATTAGAGCTGAAGAAGGTTACAGATAACTGATTTAAAGCAGGTATCTTGCTGGGCGTGGTGGTACACACCTGTAATCCCAGCATTTGGGAGGCTGAGGCAGGAGGATCACTGTGAGTTTTGTTTTTTTTTCCTCCATGTGGGGGTGGTACTGGGGATTGAACTCATGACTTCTTGCTTGCCAGGTAGGTGTTTGTGTCACTGAGCTAAACCCCTGGCCAGATCACTGTGAGTTTGAGGCCAGTCTGAATTACATAGGGAGATCGTGTCTCAAAAACAAAGAAAAACCAGCAAGTGGCTTGTGTAGAGGAGATGCTCACTAAGTATTCAGTGATGTTATCAAAATTCAGATGATAATCAGCCTTCCAGTTTGTCTAAAACAGAAATTGTACATTTTATTGTTGGTTTAAGAAGGCATACCTATACTGCATATTCTCACTTATACCGGAAGTGAAAAAACGAACACACAGAAGCAGAGGGCAGAATGGTGGTCACTAGACAGATGGTGATACCTAGCCATAACACTCAGGAGGCCGAGGGACACACAGAAGGTGGCTGTGAGTTTGAGGCAAGTCTGGGCTACATAGTTCAAGACCAGCCTGAACTACATATAGCAAGACCTTGTCTCAACAAATAAACAGACGAACAAAAAGGATAGCGGTTACTAGACGTGTGTGGTGGGGGTGGGGGGGAGAGTATGCAGAGTTAGCCAAGGGGTACAATATTTCAGTTAGGACTAATAAATGATATATACTTGAGGCAGTGGATCATTAATTTGCTCAATTCACTCATTCCACATTGTATACTATTTCATGTAATTGTGCATCCCATAAAAATAACAATTATAGTGGGGCATGGTGGCACTTGCCTATAATCCCAGCCTTTGGGAGGCTGAGGCAGGAGGATCGCTGTGACTTCAAGGCCAGGCTGGGCTACAAAGTGAAATAAAGGCCAGCCTGAACTGCATAGTGAAACCCTGTGTCAAAAAGAGCCTCCCCACAAAAAAATTACAGTTGTAGTTAGTTTCTGATTTTAAAAAATACTTTTTTTAAAAAGAGGAGGCCTGTATGTGATTTCTTTTTTTTTTTTCTTTCTTGTTTCCTATTGTATTGTACTTCTTAATCTTTAAACTCTAGATATGTTTTCTCATACCTGGGCATCTGTTTCTAGGGTCTGGGTTGCACTTCCTTTCTTGTTTCTTTTTTCATTTTAAAACAGTGTTTTGATGCTGCGGACTGAGACCAGGTCCTCATGCTCAGTAGCCAAGCGCTCTACCAACTAAGTTAAATTCCCAGTTCCTGGATCACGCTTCCCTGTCTTTGTCTTTGAGCTCAAATGTTACGCAGCTCTTTCTGCAAAGCACTGTATATATGGCTTTAGCATTTGCTGTTTATTATTATATGCTCGACCCTACTCCTCTACTTCCCAATGGAGAAAGAAAACTCTAGGCTGCTGGAGTAGGCTCACTTATCCAGTGTCAAGGATTTGATAACCAAGCATATAGACAT
Organism: Cuniculus paca; assembly: GCA_004365215.1. Classification (NCBI taxonomy): domain Eukaryota; kingdom Metazoa; phylum Chordata; class Mammalia; order Rodentia; family Cuniculidae; genus Cuniculus; species Cuniculus paca. Next base: position 37,947 of record RJWT010001725.1, read on the forward strand.
CAAGGGACCTTCCCTTAAAAAGTTTCTTTAAAAGCCCCTGTTAATGCTTTTTATTAAAAGCACTGACCAAGAACTGCTCTAGATCTTGATAATGTCACTTTTTTCCTGAATTCAAGATCTGCTGGTGTCTGTCAGTGAGAAAGCAGCCAGCTGCTCCCTGATAAGAATGACTTTTGATTCAACCATTCTAGTTTCTCTAACTCAAGTTCTGTATTTCCATGTCTGGATGTCTGTGTACAGAGGTTACATAAATACTTACATTTTAATATTTAAAAATCTGAGTTTTTCTCTCCTTTAGGTTTTTTCTCAAATCTGCCATTTTTTTTTTTTTTTTTTTTTTGCTCTGTCTTTGTGCTGTGGCCGCCTGCCTTGATCTCTCCAGTTCTCCTCCCTGCTAGACAGTCATGCCTCTTACCTCTCTTCCCGCCTGTGTATTTTCGGGACCACATGTATCACTTATTTATTATTTACCCTCCTTTTATAGAATGCAAGCTCTGTGAGGACAAGCAGTTTTGTGTTTTTCATTATTTTGTTCTAGCACCTTAGAACAATTTGTAGTACCCAAGAAACACCCAGAAAATACTTTCAAATGAATAGACAGATTCGCTTCTTTTGTTTCTCACTGTACTTGTCTCTTTCTTACTGATCATCCACTTACAATGTCAGAACCTTTTCTTAGCTCATTCAGTGAAACCTGTTAAACACAGTAGGGCAGATTTTGTTTGGGACCATCTTGTTTGGCTTAGGGGCTGCAGCATTGTTCTTTTGCAGTGGGGGGAGATTGGACTGAACTCTGACACAGCATGTTTAGTCCCCAGCACTGGGGGAAAAAAAGTTAAAACAGAACCTCAGCAGAACCTCATTGTCATGTTGATTGAAACTGGCCTGTTTGGGAAAAGGGCCTAATCTGTCTCTCTGTCTGTCTGTCTCTCTCTGTCTTTTCCTCCCTTGTGGTTGGGTGATGTGACTCTTTAGTACGAGTGACTCCATTGTGATATTTAGTCTGGTGCAGGAAGAGAGTCCAAAACTACATCCTTCTGTGATTATTCTTTGGTAACATACACCTGTGATGGACAGAACTTCTTTAGAATATTCCATACCCTAATCCCTGGCTATAAAGAAACATTATTCCTGTGACTGTTAAGTCATATGGTAAAACTGATGTCAAAAAAGGGAGACTAGTTGGATTAACCCAGTCTCATCAGAAATACTTAAAAGTACAAAACTTTCCATTCCATAGTTACAGATTCTTTACTGGACTAAACTTTAGACAGGCTCCTAAACCCTCTTCTAGATCTCCCTGTGCAGTTCCTTGTAAAATTCAGTTTTAGCAAAAGCTCAGTTAAACCAGTTTAGCGAGAGGCTCCACCTTCAACGTCTGATCATCCACAGTGTCTGGTCACATTCTCCATTCACCACCGTCCTTCAGTGAGAATCCTCTAGGCTGGGTCAGCCACACTTCCTTTTCCTTCTTCTTCTGTGTGGCCTTTTCCTCTTGTGTAGGAACAACCTGTTCCTTTCCAGCAAGGATATCTCCGTGTGACAGCGAGCTCATGCACGTACAGAGCTCATGTATGGGTTAACCTGACCATGAACTCTCTAAGTACCTGGCCAGTGTTGAGTGCTCTGTTTGCCTGGCTGTGGCCAATGACCAGAGAATATAAATTAAGTTCTGCATTACTGTCTGCGTTTTTAAGGGTGTGCAGCAAAAACTCAGTGCTCTTTTTTGGGCCACCAGCCCTGCTGTGTGACCCAGACACACCTACCAAGCCTAACACTGTAATGTTGGAATGATACACATTGTTCTTTTTTTTTTTTTTTTTCTTTTTCTTTTTCTTTTAATGTATGTGTTTTGAGAGAAGGTCTTGCTATGTAGTTCAGGCTGGTCTTGAATGCTTGGTGATTCTCCTGCCTCAGCCTTCTGAGTGCTGGGATTACAGGCATGTACCACCATGTCCAGATTTTCATCAATTTACTTAAAACCTTACTCCAAAACTATTATCCATGAAGCCAATATACAGATTAAATCTCACTATTACTTATTAGTGCTCTACTAAATAGCTGTCTTCATTTGCATTATTTTTTATCATTGACTTTCAAGCTTTGGTACATTATATAATTAGCTGGAAGAAGCAATAAGAGTCACTGTTAGTTATCACCCAGCATTTTTTTTTTCTTTTTTGCGGCACCAGGGATTGAACTCATGACCTTGCACTTGCCAGGCAGGCGCTTAGGCCACTGAGCTAAATCCCTGGCCCTTGTCTTTTTGAGATAGGGTCTCACTATGCCATTCAGGCTGGCCTTGAGCTCACTTTGCAGCCGAGGCTGGTCTCGAACTCACAATGATCCTCCTGTCTCAGCCTCCCGAGTGCTAAGACTACAGGTGTGCGCCACCATGCCTGGCTTCACCCAGCTTTATAGAACGCTTAGAGAATGTCTTTTTGGTCCCCCATAATGTGCTTTATTTTGTCACCTGCAGTCTGATGTCATCCTTCCCATGGTGTTGCCTAATTGTTACTGAACTATTGCTGTGGTTCAGAGTGTTTAGTACTGTTGTACTGATTAGGAAACGGACACCAGGGAGATCAAATAACTTTGCTGCCTTCAGTTAATTTCTCAATTTAGGTGAGGCTTCAGTCATAACTTTCAATAGATGTGTATGACTCCTGAAAAGATACTTAACTATAATTCATAGTAAATTTCCTAGTTCTTCTAATGATATTCCTTTAACAACTGACACAAAGTTCTGTATTTTTTAAATGTCTTTTTTGGTGTATGCTGGAGTTTGTTTTTGTTACAGAAATCATTCCAGACTGGAACCAACGCACGTCTGGATGAGCGCATTTTTGCTATGTGTCAAGTGAAAAATCAGCCCTTGGTTTACCTCATGCTCACAACACATCCCAGTTTATATAGAGTTGACAGTCTGTCAGATGAGGTAAGATTGGTTTTTTTTTTAAAAAGTTTTTTGTTTTATCTTTTAAATTAAACAACATTAAGTGATTCCTTTTTCAGTGACTTTTCCCTTGATGGTTTATAAGTTTAACTATATTCAGTCCAGTTTAAAAATTAGGAAGGATTTGCTTGTTTCAATCTTTACATGTTATTTCTTTGATTGACTTCCGTAAAGAAATTTTGGTTTAGAATTGCTCCTGAGAATAGTGCCTTTATCTGAGGTTCCTAAGACGAATCTCTAGAGCAGGTCTCAGAAATAGGGAGATTGTCAGATTGACAGAGTAACCTGTTATTTATTTATTTATTTAAACAAATTGGTTGGAAAGGAGTATTTCAAAAGTGAAATTTTATCTGTACACTCCTGGTCAGTGTTCAGTATAACAGTATTTTTGAGTTAGAGAAAAAAATATTTATCTAAGTTACGATTTTCTTTTTTGCTTTTGATAGGAAATTTATCAGCATTAAAGTCATAAGCATGAAAATGTTAAAAAAAAGTTAAATCATAATCTTTCTAAAATTGTCATGATACACACATACACACACATATTTATGAAATAATATTTTGGTAATCTTCATAAAATCACGATCCAGTTAAAATACACTTACATAGGGCAGGGCGAGGTGGTGTGCCTCTAATCCCAGCACTGGGGAGCTGAGGCAGGAGGAGCATTAGGAGTTCAAGGGCGGCCTGGGCGACATAGTATTCTCGAGTCCAGCCTGAACTGCACAGTGGGACCCTATCACACGCACAGAAAATTTTTAAAAAGGAAAAAAATATTGTGTGTTTAAGACCAGAAGTTAATTTGGCTTCCTTGAGATTCATAGTGGCTTCGTTCAGATAAGTGGTAAATATTTCTCTATCTTTTTTTTTAGTTATAAATAACTGATTTGTCTAAATCAGTAAGGCCTAGATTCTCGGAGGTAACATTCACTTGGTTTTTGATGTTGAATTGTGACTGTGTTAACTGTATCTAAAAAGTTCAATCTTTTACTTACCTTCTCAGGGAGCACTCAGCATCAGCGACAGAACCGTACCTCAGCCTCCTGTCCTTCAGCTCTCAGTGGAGAATTTGAGCAGGGATGGTGCTTTCCTCATGGATGCAGGCTCTGTGAGTAGTTGGGTATCCTGGCCTTCCTCACTGTGTAATCCTGTACCTCTTTAGCACTGGCCTTCATTTCCTTCAGGATCTGTCTTGAAGATACACCAGACGTTTTAACCTATGTGTATGGAGTGTCGGCCGCTTGCTCCTTTTCTGGCCTTCTTGTCATGCCATGCATACATCTCACCAGCATAAATGCTGGCTGTTACTAGTTCAGTCTCAGGCTGGACAGTCACAAAATATGCTCATTCTTTTGATCTCTTCACATACTTAAGGGCGGCTGAGTGTGGTGGCTCACACCTGTAATGCCAGCACTCGGGAGGCTGAGGCCGGAGGATTACTGCAAGCTCAAAGCTAGCCTGAGCTACAAAGTGAGTTCAAGGCCAGCCTGAACTGCATAGTGAGACCCTGTCTCAAGAAGATAAAATAAACAAAAAGATCGAAAATACACTCAGTGGCAAAGGTGAGTCAGCAGACTCTTGGCTGCTTCTGAAATAATTTATTTTTATTTGCAGGTACTGATGCTTTGGGTTGGAAAAAATTGTGCACAAAATTTTCTCGGCCAAGTTCTAGGAGTTCAAAACTATGCATCAATTCCACTGATCATGGTAAGACTCTTATTGATTGTAGAAGACTTAAAAAGACTTTCCAAATGTGGCAAAAGTGTGAATGTCCCAATTAGAAATCAGAAATTAATATGCAGAATTTTCTAAAAGAAAAACATGTTCCCATGTGTTACATTTCTTTTCTCACTAAACATCCTCTTCTGTTTTTTAATATGTAAGTGTTTGTGTTTGAGGTTGGGTCTCCCTGGGTTGACCAGGCAGGCCTAAAGCTCTTGGGCTCAAAGTGGTCATCCTGTCACAGCCTCTGGGGGAGCTGAGACTCCAAGCATATACTACCATGTATTTTACTGTATTTTATATTTTAATGGTGCTCTTTATGTTAATGTGCATGGTTGACTTGCCTGTTCATGTGTGCTTAAAGAGGGGAGTACATGGCTGTAATCCCAGTTACACTGAAGGTTGAGGCAGAAGAATTACAAATTTGAAGTCAGCCTGGGCTAAACTGAGACTTTCTGAAAATTTAAAAAAAATTTTAAGTAAATAAAGGAGGACTAGAGGTGTGGGTCAGATAGAGTGTAGCCCTGAGTTCAAACCTCCAGCAACAAAAGGGGGCGGGGATGTAGTTCTGTGGTAGAGCATCTTGGGGTTCAGTCCCCAGTACCACACATACACACAAAGAAGACAGTACTCTATTGTGTTTGAAAACTGAATTTAATGAATAACGGCCCCTCCAAGTTTACTACAAATGGCGTTAGTGTTGTGACTGTGTGTGTGTGTGTGTGTGTGTGTGTGTGTGTGTGTGTGTATGTATTGCAAGGGATTGCTTGTTCTTTGGCAGAGTCCTTAAACTTGCTTTAGGGTAAGAGCTAAACTAACTGCTACACTGGTTTACATAGCAAATGACAGTCATTGTCTATTGAAGTAATGTTGATTATTGAAGAAAGAAATAATAGACTTTTGTCACTAGCTGTGTGACCTTGGACAAGTTACTAATAGGCTTATTTGTAAAATAAGACTGCTCTTGTTTATGGAGGAATAACTGAGGTATTCCATGAGAAATCACTTATAATATAGTATTTGGGTAGTTTTGAATTTTAAAGTTAAATTAATAATAGTTTTATTTAGTGTCATTTTTCAATCCCCACTGCCAGTTTGTATCCAACTTTGGAGTATGTGTGTGTGTGTGTTTTGTTTTCTTTTTTTTTTTTTTTTTTTTTTTTTGGTGGTACTGGGAATTGAACTCAGGACTTTGCCTTTGCCAGGCAGGCACTACACCACTGCCCTGGAATAGGTGTTTTATTTTATCACTGTTGCATAGTGATGGGTTCTATGATGGCATTCATGGAAATCAGGGAATTCATGTATTGAAAAAGACAGGTCACCATTCTAGTTAGGATAAGCACTGGCTCTCGGGCCTTGAGCAAAACCACTAGACTGGATGAATAGGCATTTTAGGTAATTTTATGTGTTGTCTATGGGTGGTTTATGTAACATCAGTGGATTGGAATAGTTTCAACAGAAACCTAATGACGTCTAAGCCAAACTAATTTACTCTCTAGTTCAACAGAATCACTAGGTGATTCATAAAGATGTTAAAATTGGAGGCGTAGAGTATCTGTTAGACACATAATTAAATTAGATATTGTTGGTTTTGTTTAACAGACAGACCTTCCAGAACTTGATACGCCAGAATCTGCCAGGACGATAGCTTTCATCTCTTGGCTTAGAGAGCAGAGACCATTTTTCCCGGTACTTTATATAATACGGTAAGTTGAAGTTTTCATTTGTAAAATAATTTGTTTGATCTTGTGGGGACCTCTTTTGAATCACAGATACATGTGACCTGTGCAAACATGTTACAAGAGTGTAAAAAGGAAGGGGATGTAGTTCAGTGGTAGAGCTTTCTTTAGCATGGGCAAAGCCCTGAGTTCGATGTCCAGTACTGTGAAATTGTCATCATCAGCCTCATCCTCATCTAGTGATTTTTTTCAGTACTTAGTACTGAATTGAGTCAAGCAGTGGCACGTGCCTGTAATCCCAGCACGCTGCAAACCTGAGGCCAGAGGAGCACAAGTGTGATCCTAATCTGGGTAACTCAGTAACTTAACAAGACCCTCTCTCAAAATAAAAAATAAGAAGGGACTGAGGAGATAGCTCAGTGCGAAGGTCAGGGGATCAATCACTAGTGCGGCCCCTCCTCCATGCTAAATTGTGTTTTGTAACCAATTATTGGATTTACTAAACTTAATGAACTTTTTAGTGAAACACTGCAGGATTTCTTCTAATTCCACTTAAACTTTTCCCCTTAAACATGAAGTTTACGTAACTAATGAAATAATCTTAGAGAAAGCCTCTAGCAGTAGGTATTTGTAGAGTAAATATTATGGTAGTTATCAAAACCTGTGACGAATCCACTGTTCATTTTACTCTTATGTTTTATCTAACATACATAAATTTTTTTTATTCCTAAGGGATGAAAGTCCAATGAAAGCGAACTTCCTTCAGTACATGGTAGAAGACAGAACAGAATCTGCACTATCGTATTATGAATTCCTCTTGCATATACAACAGCAAGTGAATAAATGAAGAAACTTGACTCAGTTGATGCTAAGGAAATCACAATAATGCAGAATTCCTGGGAATGTGTGATACCTTCCTTTTCTATTTAAGTTTGTGAACTAATGTGATGATTAAGATGTTTTCACTGTGATTTCATCAAACTATAGCAAATAAAGGACTACAGCAGAGAATCAAACGTGCAACTCCAAAACACTATTTTTCAAATCAGAATATATCTAAATATGACTGGACACCTTTTTTCCCTTGCTGCCAATTATGTTTGAGTTGTTAAGGATGAAAATAAGACAATATTGCAGAGGCAAAGTACATTTTGTAAAATAAAAACTTCTGTGTTCCACATGTATATTTCTGATTTTTTTGTTTTTCTGAATTTTTGGCTGCTACATTTAAAACCTCGTAAGACTTAAGTATTGCAGGGAAATTACAGATCCATTGATAATGATCATTTAAAATCATAAAATTTAAAAGTAAAATGTAGAACAACTAGAATTTATTCCCCATTTCTGGTGATTTTTTTGTTTTTGTTCCTTTTTTAAGGAAGGAAAAGGGTGTTAGCTAAAACTAGAGTAAATTAACTCTAGGTTAGTTTGAGAAGAATATGAAGTAATGTGTTGAAGCTTTACATTCT
>RJWT010001726.1:0-45679 GCA_004365215.1 Cuniculus paca
CCTTAACTAAAAACCTTGTGGTGTGTATAGTCACAGTCCTAGAGTGTCGGGACTGCAGGAAGCAACCCAGTGAACTGATGGAAATAAACAGTAAAAATAAGTAAACAAGATACATAGGCTGAAAAATGAGCCCATCAGAACATATTCTTGGAAGATAATTCTACTCAAAGCAGATTTTGGGCTTCCTTGCCCTAGAATTGTGATACATTATTACAGTCTATAGGAATGAATGTAACCAGTATTGTAGTTTAAAAAATGAGCAAGAACAGTCCAAGCCTGTGAGAAAATTCAATTGAATTGAAATACATGGAAGGATTAGGTCAGAGAAAGATAAATGTATCTTTAAGCCATGTATGCCTGAGAAATTATGCATAATCAAAAGCCTTCCCACAGTCCCACTTATGACTAACCAATTTTAGTATAAAGAAAATTACCAACAGGTTCGTATCTACATTGGAAATAAATTGAATAGTTTTCTATGTTTCTTTACTTTCATACATTTTTATAGTCCTATAGTTAAAAAAGAAGAACTTTTGCAAACATTATTTCCTTTAGTCTTTACAACGCCCTCATGGGGGTGGAAAAAGATTAAAAAAAAAAAACAGATCAAGAAAGCCAAGCCAAACTGTAGATTTGCTTAAAAGACAGCGTCCTTGACTCCACTCACCAGCTCAGAGTCCCAGACTGCTGGCAGAGGGACTGAGCAGAACAAGATACATTGTCAAGCCAGAAGGCACAGGTGTACGTAATTGCCTTCCAGAACAGACTCAAGAAAATTCTAAATTACGATTTCAAAAGACCTGTATCTATTTCTTCTCCCTTTAATTAACGAGAATAAAATACAGCCATGCAAAGTGCATGATGCAGTAAGTCCAGCCTGGTGTGAAAGTTTAAACAGGAAAATGTGAGCAAATAGAATACAGCTCACCTTCCAGCCAGTGTACACAGTTATGAAATGCCTATTGTGAGACGGCATCCATAGGTACCTGGGAAGTGAATGTGAGAAAGCCCTTTGGCTTACAGCTGTTTTTGTCAGGCAAGTTTTCCAAGGCCATGCTCCTCTTTAGGAATATTGGAGTATTAAAAAATCCTTATTTTGCTAATATTTTACAAGTTCTTGCCCTTGAGTAGAGATCTATGGTGAAGCATTCTTTCATGGCAGAGAAACATAAATTTTAAAAGTGACTGTATTTTCCACTATCTCTGTCCAGGCAACCTTACGGGTATCTATAATCCAAAATTTTGAAACTAATCTTACTATCTTCCTCCTTCATCTGTGTTCTACTGTATGACCTCTCTCAATAAATAGCAGAACCATATGCAATCTCCAAGCTATAAACCTTGTTTCCTGGTCGGTTTCATCTCCTCTTCACCCACATGCTACTTAATTCCATTGATGTTACCTCTGTGATATCGCATGAATAATTTCCCTTTTCTCTAGGCCCATTGCTAGTATTCTAATCCATGACAGGTAATGAGGTGTGGATTCTCTCCCCGGACTGCAAACTAGAGTCCCAGGTCCTGAGCATGGCATGCCAGGCTCTTGCTTCATGAAGTACTTCCGTCCTAGTTTTCCAAATACCTGAACCCATCCCAGCCACAATGAGCTTCTTGTAGCTCCAACCTCATCCCAAATCCCATATAGTCTTTTTCTTTTTTTTTTTTCATTTTTTAAAATGTTATTGTTTATTGGTACATTTTAGGTATACATAATGGTCACATCCATCATAAGCAATTTGTGCCTATACATGTTAAAATAGCTTGATTCTTTTTTCCCCATTCCCCAACCCTCCTTTCAACCCCTCTTCTCCTTATTTACAAAACCTTTGCTTCCACTTTTTCCTTCTTTTCCCATTTTTTCTTTTCTCTTCCTTTCTTCTCCCTCTCCCCTCCCAAGTTCCCTTTCTCATTTGAATATTTTTTCCTATTTCACAATATCTATTATACATTTTGATCCTTATTTACATTTTCAGTTTCTCACACCAGAGAAACAATGCAGTATTCACACATGTGTGTCTGATTTATTTCATTTGAGAGTGTGCTCTCAAGGTTCATCCACTTACCTATAAATGTCTCGTTTATTCTTCTTTATGGCTAATACTCCATTGTATTGAAAAAATTTGCATCTTTTTTATCCACTTGTCAGTTGATGAGTATTTAGGCTGTTTCCAAGATTTAGCTAATACAAATTGTGCTGCTATAAATATCAGTGTGCTTGTGTCACTGTGGTATGATACTTTTAATTTTTCAAGAAGATATCAAGAAGAGGAAAAGCTGGGTTGAATGAAACCTCTACTCCTAGTTTTTTGAAGAATTTTCATATTGATTTCCAATGATTGGACCAGTCTACACTCCCACCAACAGTGGAGAAGAATTTCTTTATCCCCACAGTCCTGCCAGCATTTGTTATTGGTTGATTTGTTGATAATAGCCCTTCTTCCTGGAGTGAGATGGAATCTCAGCATTGTTTTAATTTGTATCTCTCAAATGACCAGTGATGCTGAACATTTTTCTAGGAATCAATCTAATGAAGGAAGTAAAAGACCTCTACACTGAAAACTACAGTACCCTGAAAAAGGGAATTGAATAGGATATCAAAAAGTAGAAAGAGTCCCTCATTTTGGGGTAGGAAGAATCATTACAGTGAAAATGGCCATACTTCCAAAATTGTTATACAGATTTAATACAATACTGATGAAAATTCCAACAACATATCTCACAGAATTAGAGAAAACAATTCTAAAATTCATTTGGAACCAGCGAGACCTAGAATAGCAAAAGGCAATTCCAGTCAACAAAGGTCAAGGCAGGGAGCATCACAATTTCTGACTTGAAATTATACTGCAAAGCTACTGTGATTTAAAAAAAAAAAAGACCCAAAGATCAATGGAACAGATTAGAAGACACAGAAACAATTTCAAACACACTCAGCCACCTTATCTTTGACAAAGGAACCAAACACCTTCACTGGAAGAAAGAGAGACTCTTTAATAAATGGTGCTGGAAAAACTGGCCTTCCACACACCAGAGATTAAAACTAGACCTATATCTTTCACTAAACTAAAATCAAAATAGATCAAAGATCTGAATAGTAAAACAGAAACACTAAATGTGCTGGAAGATAGAATAGATAGAACTCTTGAAGACATTAGCATAGGCAAAGACTTTAAGAACAAAATGCTAACCCCACAGAAAATATCAGAAAAGAATTGTCAGTTGGGATTTCACCTTATTAAAAAGCCTTTGCACAACAAGAAAAATCACCAACAGAGTGAAGAGACAAGTCACAGTGCAAAAAAAAATTTCATCAGCTGTTCCTCAACCAATAGACTACTGTCTAGAATGTATAAAGAACTCAGGCAGTTTCATCTGTCAACACTTCTGCTCTTTTTTTTTTTTAACATTCTGCACAAAATGCATTTTCCCCAACTCTGTCTCCTTCTGTTTGAAAAACTCAATTTAAATACCACATCCTCTGTCAACCTCAGCCCCCCATAATTCTCAAGATATAGCTCCCCTTCTTGCCTGAATACCCTTGCCTTATTGCTACTATTACTGCTATTATTGAAAGGTTTTAAAGTTCAAATTTCTTTTCCGTTTTCTTCCTTTGCTGGTTTAAAGTTTATGAATTCTATTACTGTTGCTTTATTGATTATTTTGTAACTATGTATACTTAACACAAAGTCCAAAATTGACCAGTCTTTTAATACTTTTCCAGCAAAATATAAGAATTTTAATTCCATTTACATGCAGTTATCCTTTTCTGACCCACATAGCATCATGGACCAGTATTTCAAAAATAAAAGGTCTTTTTACCCTGCAAATCAGTTATCATCATTACCATTATTTTATAAGGTCTTTTTGATACATATTTACACATTATTTGCCCACCATTATGCTTTTTTTGTAATCTTATCCTTTCAAATTACTTCTATTTTTAGTGCACCTTTAAATGCCATTAGTTGAAGTCCATCAGTGTTGAACTTTATCTTGCATGCGTCATATGCCCGGTTTAAAATATTCAGTTTTTTTGTTTTGTTTTGCTTTGGTTTTTTACCAGGGATCAAACTTAAGACCTCGAGCTTGCTAAGCAGGCACTTAAGCTGCTAAGCTAAATTCCCGGCCCTTTGTTTTAATGTAAATATATTTTTACTTGCCTTCATTGTTGAAGACAATTTTAAGGTAGTTTTGCAAAGTTCACAGTTACACTGGTTTATATCTACGTGTCCCCCCAGAGCCCCACGCGTTCATAGGTGGAACTTTTGGTAGATAATTGGATCAGTGGGGCATAATACTCATCAGTGGGTTAGTCCACCAGTGGGTTTATAGCTGAATGTGATGTTGGGAGGTAAAGCCAGGTTGCAGGAGGTGGGTCACTAGAGGTGTGGCCTGAAAAGAGTATACAGTATTTTCCTTCCTCCTCCCTTGATTTCTTTCTCTCTCTCTCTCTCCTTCTCTCTCTCTCTCTCTGCTTCCTGCTGCCATGCTTGAGGAATTCTCTGCCGTACTGCCCTGCCATGGAACCAGCCAACTATGGACTGAAATTTCTATGAACTGTAAACCAAAATAACCCTTTCCTCCTTTAATTTGCAGGTGTCAGGTATTGTGTCTCAGCAATGAAAAAATAACTAAGACAATTGGAAATTATTTTCTCAGTCCTTCACAAATGTTACAGTTCACTGAGTTTTCATTTTTGCAAGTCTAACATAAGCCTGATCACTGTAATTTGAAAAATCTGTCCTTTTTCTCTGGTTGCTTTAAAACTTTTCATTTGGTATTTTACAGTCTCCCTACAACGTGTCTAGCTGTAGATGTATTTATTTCTTTCCTATGCTTCTTCGTTTTTCTTTTGCGTTTTCTGTATCTTGTGATTTGCATCTTTAACCAATTACCTAGGTGAATCATAGTCAAAAAGTCTATCAGAGTAACCAATCTACCATATTGCCTTAGTGGAAGTCCTTTGATTTCCCATTGTAAATACATCTATGAATACATATCTCACTGTCTTATAATTGTTTATTTTAAATATTCATCTACTGCACGATATAGTGTGAGCAGAAACATTGCTCAGCTCTCGCCTAACCACTTAGACTTACATAGGAAATAATAAATATTTATTAAAGTATGGCAATTAATTTACATATACAGGTATAAGTATAGGAATAGATATATTAGAATGACCTAACACCACCTCGAACATTATTATTGCTCAAAGTCTCTACTAATCTAAGGCTATATGTTAAAATGAGCACATGAATGGGAACTAAAATTAATCAATTTCTTTTAGCAAAATTATTATATTAAACTATATTCCATGTAACTTTGGAGAGCACAGATTGATCCAGATTATAAATTATTAGCCCACACAGACAAGAAAAAACAAACAAAAGATGACTTCTCACGATGATGTTAAAATTCTTTAATCCATTTCACTTGCCCACTGGTGACCTCATTCCTATTGGTGAAGAGCACTTGCCATGAAGACTATACTGGAGAAGGATTATGGCGTCCTCCATTCCAGACTGGAAGGCTGCCTTCCTCAAGCTCCACAAGAGGCAGTCCTGGGGCTCTTCCTAGCAAGCTGTTCAGACCACACATGAGCAAGAAGCCAGCACTCTGTCACAAAAAGTACACTACTATGAGAGTGATGAAAGAAGATTCAATTGGCCTTCATTGCATAAAAAAAATGTTGCTATAAGATACAAAAATTAACGTGTGAAAAATGGATAGCTTCTTAAGGGGTGAATATCTAACTGAAAATATCAGTAAAATAAAGAAGTAACTGGAGGTGAGTTTTTTTAAAAATGAAAAGAATAAGCAACCCAAAGTTAAAGATGAGTTTGGTTGTTGTTGTTTTAGCAAGTCAAACACCTTTAGATATTATCTTGCTTAAGTCATCAGTCTCCCTCTTATGGAACATGGATATCAGTGAGAACATTCAGAGGAGAATTACAAATTCTTAAGACAAAGTTAAAGAAATTTAAACTAATGAAGAGATAACAAAATAATAGGAAGGGAATAACAAGTGATTTTGGGTACATTAAAAAGTTAATATATCCTCAAAAAACCTAAAAGTAGATCAACCACATGATTCACCTATACTATCCTCAGTACATACGAAAAAAAAAATGAAGTCAGCACACAAAAGAGGAACCTGCATACATACCCATGGTGGTTGATGGCACAAATCACAGTAACTAAAATATGGCATCAGCCTAGGTGCCATATTTTAGTGCTAGATGAGTGGATAAAGAAAACATGCATATATACACAACAAAATATTATTCAGCCATAAAGAAGAATGAAATCCTGTTATTTTCAGGAAAATGAGTGGAATTGGAGAACATCATGTTCAGTGAAATAAGTCTGACACATGAAGGCAAGAAATAAATACTGCAAGTTTTCTCTGATGACAAAACTAAGAGCAAGAGACACAAGAGTGAGAGTGAGAACATGGTGTGAAAGAGATCATCTAAAAGAAGAAAAAAATCTATTAGGGACTGGGAAAGAAGATAGAGGAGCCCAGAGAGAGGGAGGGTAGGAGGATAGGAGGGAAGATTGGTAGGACCAATCTACAATACATCCACATATAAAGATGTCACCATGAAACTCATTAACTTATACAATAAATGCATTAATAAAAAAGAAAAAGAAGTTTATATAAAGTACATTCAAATTCACCATTTCATTAATGTTTTAAAACCAAAGATTATTGTCAAAAAAAAGTGGAAGAGATTTGGGCTTAGAAGAAAGAATTGCTTGGCTTCTTGAGTGATAACACTTCAGATACGAGGATGTGTAACCTTCTGGAAAGGGTTAAAAATTATTTTTTCAAAGCTTGGGCATTCAGCTTTCTGCAGCAAGGACAATATACCAAATTCTTTCTCATGAACACTTCCAAATCCTATGAGCTAAAGGCACTGTCTTGTATTCATCACATATTTACATAAGCTCTTGAAAAGCACAACACATTCTGTACTTATTCGGTGTTCTCATTTCTACTCCAAAGTAAAATAATCACTAAAGATTTAAACTTTCCTCACAGAAGATATGTTTGATATCTTTGATTATTTTCATGACTGCCATCTAGACCCTCCTCAATTGCTCTGCAATTTCTAATAAATATGGAACACCAAAAAATGCACAGCTTTTGATTAAGGACTCAGGCGATGCCAAGTCAAAATAAGCAGATTACTCCATGGCTTCTGCATGTCATGCATCTATTAATACATCCTAGGATCATGTTCGCACTTCTAATAACAGCACCAGGCTGCTGACTCACATTCATGTTTCTACTTCCTTCGTACCTACATAATTATTCCCTTTCTTGTGTCAGCTTGGTTTGTTTTTAATCTTTACTCTGATCCTGTTTAGCCTGGCCACTTCTCTAAACTTTCAAGGATCCATTGAATTGTTGACCTGTCTTTCATGTATCAATAACAGCACCAGAATGAAGGTTTTCAAATAAAACATAAAAGGGGGTAAGGGAGCTCAGTAATCATTTTCAATTGTATGGGAGACTCTCTATTAAGTATTGGAAGTAAAACCAACATGGTTGCTGCTTCCTCATATATTATAGTCTGTCACAGACATAGATAAATAAATAGAAAACTATAACTCTAAATAATAATTGATGTAATTTTTAAAAAGGTAGAAAGCAAGAGGACAAAGGGAGACTGAGCACAGAGAGAATCATGGATCTAAATGCTGTAGCAATACCACTTGACCTCCAAGGGAGAGGCTAAAAGCCTGAAAATTTGCACAAATATACAGGCTAGGCCTTTAATTCTTACAACAACCTTGCAGAGTAAGTATTATTATTCCAACTTTATAGATGAACGAAGCATTTAACAGTGAAGGCAAACTTATTGGAGGTCAAGCGCCTTTGGCTAATAAGCAACAGAACTGGTTTCCAGTCTAAATCTATATGATTCCAAAGTCCATACATTAGGCCATACTGCTTTACAAAAATTTGCCATGTTTCTGATTCACTAACAGAAATGCTACATGAGAAGAAGACTAAAATTTCAGAAGTCCAAATTTCTACTGCTTCCTCCTTATGTGGCATTTGGTCAACATGACATCAAACTGATTTGAGATAAGCTCACCCCAAACTATTCTGGTAACTTCCTGATGCTCTGAACTCAGGAAGCTATCTGATGACTTGCTAGTTATGTTTCCAGCCTTCACAGATGGAACAATCCATCTATAGTTTCAAGGCCTAGCATTTCTTTCAGCTTTAAAAAGTTCCTCACATTTTTTCAAGTTAGGGTACTTTTTTTATTAGTATATGTTTGCAAAGCATAATAGCAGTGTTCCTTTTGGAGACTTGGAACTTAGGGCATTTTTGTTTTTTGCATAAATATTCTATAGTTAATAGTGCAAAAAACTCAACAATTTCAGAAGTGATTTAAGTGTTTATTTAGATGGTTCATTTTATGATTAATACATTGTGTCAACTTGAGAAGTTCAGAGGTTTAACTGAGAGACTCAGCAGGGAGCCAGGGTTCTTACTTTGTAAATATCCTCATCCTGTGCAAAGGAGGGCAAGGACATTTTGTGTGTTACACCCACCCTAAAGGAGGGGGGCCTGTGTACAACATAAGGGAGGAGAGGAGGCTTGGGATTTTGCCCTGTTTTGCTCTGGCTGCTGCCTTTAAGTGTTGCCCCAGTGCCATGCCACTCTGCCTTGGAGTCAGCTGATTATGGACTGAAACCACCAAGAACTGTAAGCTAAATAAACCTTTTCTTTCCTAATTTTGGGTGTCAGGTGTTTGTCTCAGCAACAAAGAAAAATAACTAAGACAGAATTTGGTACCAGAGGAGTGGAGTTGTTGCTGTGACTGTACCTGACCATGTGGTTCAAGAGCCTTTGGAAATGGCTTGTGGGAAGAGTTTGGAAAGGTTCAGAGATGTCACCTGAAAAAATAGCCCTGGACCAGCTTAGGTTGTTCTGTAGGGGAGATTCTGCTCAGAGGTCAGGAGACCAGGAGGCTGATTTAAAGAAATATGTCTGGTTGCCAAGTTGACAAGGGGTGGATTCTTATGGTTAATACATTGTGTCAACTTGAGAAGTTTAAAAGTTTAACTGAGAGACTCAGCAGGGAGCTAGGGTTCTTACTTTGTAAATATCCTCATCCTGTGCAAAGGAGGGCAAGGACATTTTGTGAGTGTTACACCCACCCTAAAGGTGGGGGGGGTGTGACCTGTGTACAATACAAGGGTATAGAAGAGGCTTGTGTTTCCTTCTTTTGCTCTGGCTGCTGCCTTGAAGTGTTGCCCCAGTGCCATGCCACCCTGCCTTGGAGTCAACTGATTATGGACTGAAATCTCCAGAAACTGTAAGCTAAATAAACCTTTTCTTCCCTAATTTTGGGTGTCAGGTATTTGTCTCAGCAACAAAGAAAAGTAACCAAGACAGTTCAGTAATAGTAGTTTCCTGCCAAAAGCAGGTAGCTATACTTAATATGTATTCAAATAGGAAAAAGAAACAATCCAAAAAATTAATGTAGTACATGTAAAATTAATAGATCATATCTGAAATTTTATTTTCAATTCCTTTACTATCATTCATCCAAAAACACATGTTCAAGCTAATTCCTATAATAAGCCACTCTGGAAAGGTCTCAAAGTGAGAGCGCACCAATAACAGTGGCTTGTCACAGTTTTATACCTGACAAGACATTCACTTTCCATCTGCTCACTTCTCTGATTTCTCTTGGTTCCAGGACCAATTCAGTTACTATATCAAGACAATTATACCTTGTTTCCAAAACTGTCTTGATAGATCATATTCTCATAAACTCTTAGAAAGACTTACCTCTACTCCTCAAAAGTCTACCAACATGGAATTTAAATTGATGCCACCACCTTAGAAAAACAATATTTACTAAAGCTTAATTTATGCATACTCTGTAATGAGGCAACAGAAATTCCTGCATATGTTCACCCAAAGAGATACAAGAGAATGCTTACTGCTACTTGTGATGTCTAAAAGTAAAAGCTATCCAAATGTCCAGCTACAATAAAATGAATAAATTGTACTATATTCATACAGTAGAATACTTGACAGCAATAGGGATGAATGACTACAACTATGGAAATGGGTCTTACAAACTAGTGATGAATAAAAGAAGTCAAACACAAAAGAGTGCATATCATATTTATGTGAAGAACAAAAGAAACAACATTAATTTTTTTGTATTGGAAGTCTGAGCCATTGGCACTCTTAAAGAGGGGTGGAAATAAGAAGAGAGTATGAAAAGAGCTTGTGAAATGTTGGTAACTGTGTTTCTTAATCAAGATATGGATTGAGGGCATGCATTTTGTAAAATTAATTGACTTACTTGTCTAAATGTGTATTACACATCAATAAGAGTTCCTAAAGCCCCAAAAGGCTTGAAATTTTAAATAGCTAATTTTGGGAGAGATTAAAATGGACTGTATAAAATGTCACATGTGGGCGAGAAAAAGTTTTGAGCAAGGATCTACATTCCAATCAATATGGACTTAAATGTCTGTTCCAAGATTCACATTGGTTTCAGAACTCACGCGATTTTCATGCCTCCCCACACATTGTTAGTAGCCTTTTTCTGACTATATCTCCCTCTGATCATAAATAATGTTCCATTTCGTTAAGATACTGTTCTTACTCTTGAAGGACATGCCCTGGTCTGTGGTCCTAAAAGTAAGGCACTTTCCAACCAGCTGCCAAATAGCCCCCGACACTGCATGCCCTGTGCTGATCATATAGTCACGTCTCTTCAAGTTACTCTGGGGAACTGTCCCCACAATGGCCTCTTTTTCTTTGACATCCTTAGCTTGTCTAACTCACATCCTTTTGTGGCACTTAAACTGAAACTGTGCCATATATGACTTTTAATTCACCTAAATATCCACTTGTCCTAGACAGCAGATAATGATGTGTTTTTGTTTTTACCATCCTTCTCCATGAATTGACTGACATACCAGGACCCCAAATGGCCAAATTACAACTAGTTAATATCACTAGGCCTTCCATATATTCTGCTTCCCTTTGGTAAGTTTTCTTTTAGCAGTTCTTCAGCAGACTACTTATCAAAAGTCATATGCTGACAATGTTACATACATAACTACCTAGATTTTCACATAGCAAAGATGGTGGAACCCAGGCCAACTATTTGCAAAGACCAATACTATCTTAAAAATAGTTTAGATACATCTTAAGAGAACCTAACTTAACTGTTACAGGGAAAGGAAGGAATGGTATGACATTTAGCAAGTCCCTTCTGTGTGCAAGAATATTGTGACAGGTACACAGTGTGATTAAAAAATATGGTTAATGCCTAATGTTTTTTAAATTTATTACAGTGAAAGATTGCCATTAAGTCTCTCAAATATTTCCCCTCTCTCTTGGTTACTTTTCTCTCATTACTGAAACAAAATACCCAACACCCAAAATGAAGGAAGGAAAGGTTTATTTAGCCCACAGTTTGTGGAGGTAAGTCCATAATCAACTGGCTCCAAGGCAGGGTGGCATGGCACAGGGGCAACACTTCAAGGCAGCAGCCAGCAAAATCGGGGAGAACAAAAGTCTTCTCCTCCCTTGTTTTGTACATGGGCCACTCCCCCACCCCACCTCCAGGGTGGATATAGCACTCACAAAATCTCCTTTCCCTCCTCTGGCACAGGATGAGGATGTTTAAGAAGTAAGAATCCTGGCTCCCTGCTGAGTCTCTTAGTTAAACTTCTAAACTGATCAAGTTGACACAAAATATCAACCATAACACCCTCACTTTAAACACATTTATCTCCTCACATATCTACTTTCTGGAGTAGTTCTGGAAGTCCTCTTTTGTGTCTTTAGTTGCATTGTCCTGGCTGCCTCAATGTCTTTGATCCATTCAAAATGTCAACCTTTTCCACCTGGACTTTGGGAAAAAACCAAATCATATGGCAGCAGATCCAGTGAGCAAGATAGTTGAGGACACACAAACTATAATGTTTTTACAAGGCACCTTTCTGTTGGGTGGCACTCTGCAAAATCATGCACTGTATTTTTTGTCATACCTTATAAATACACCAAAGAGTACTGCCCTAACTGCTTCACAAGTTGGCAAGAAGGCTGGGATGTGTGTGTGTTCAAAATAAGATGGAGTATTTTGAGGTGAATTGATGCAATGTGTCTTTTACGCTAATATATTTTCAAAAATTTTTATATTTACTCTATTTTTCAATCACACTGCATACTTCTATACAAGATCTTGGCTTGTTCCTATACAACCCTGTAGTATGGATATTATACTCTCTCTTTTCCAGATGAGAGAATTGAGTCTCTGAGTTTAAATATTGTTATGATTCGTGTCTAGATGTCCCCCCAAAGCCTCATGCAGTCATAAGTGAGCTTTTTCAAAGATGGCTGGTTCTAGAGTGTGTGATGGTGGGATTAATTCATGGTTTAATGCTAGGATCAAGGGCACTAAGACTAAAGGTGTGAGTGCTACCTACCCTAAGTAGTCTGGATAAGATATAAGGAATAGAAAGAGCTGGGTCAACCCTTGTTGGTTTGCTACCTTCTGTCTGCCATAAACTATTTCTCTTCTGTGATGCCTGTCTGCCATGCCACACTGCCTTAGAGCCAGCTGATTATGAACTGAAACCTCTAAAAACTGTAAGCTAAATAAACCTTTTTTCCTTGAGCTAAGTAAACTTTAGGTAGTAGGTATTTTATCTCAGCAACAAGAAAAGTAACTAAGACAAATATATTGCACCAAATCACACAACATAGAGATGCAAAACAGATCTTAAATCACACATCAGCAAATGTTTTCTATATAGAGTCAATAAATAATTTAGACTTTTTGAGTTACATAAGGTCTCTGCCATATATATTTTTTTTTAATTCTATGTTTTATGATTAGTTGGTTTGGTTTTACAACACTTTAAACATGTAAAAATTGTTCTTAACTTCTTGGTTGGATTTGATCCAAGGATGGATGTTCACAGATCACTTAGGACTCTTGTCTTAAGAGGCTGAAGTGATAAAACACAGACTGAGGCCTTACTCTAAATCTAAATCCTATTTCTATCACTTGATAGCTAATATTTAAGAAAAGATTGCAAATCCCAAGCAACATTCTAGGTGTTTCACAAGTGTTTACTTACTCAGTCCTCACAAGAACATCTCTGAGATAGACTTTATTATTTGCCCTGTTCTATAGAAAAAGAAACTGAGACCCAAAGTATTTATATAACTTTCCCAAATTTATAAACAGCAAGTTAAATTATGGAACCCAGGCCATCAGCTACAAAGTTCATGACTTTAACAACTATCTAATATTATTTAAATCATTTATAAGCTACCTGATCAGAATAAATAATTGGACTGCCCTTGTATGTAAAAGTAAATGTTCTAGCTATTTTCAATAAGCCTTTTATTCTTGCAAGGAAATGACTTAGAAACCAAGGCTGTTGGGACTGGGATTGAAGCACATAGATTCTAGAAGATACATTCATATGAAATTGTACAGGTTTATGAACATGCAATGCAGAGCTGTCTTAGTTACTCTTCTCTTATTGCTGAGAGAAAATACCTGACCCTCAAAGTTAAAGGAGGAAAAGTTTGTAGGGGTTTCTTCCATAATCAGTGGACTTCAAGGCAGGGTAGAGTGGCCAACAGACATCACAGAGAAGAAACAGTTTGTGGCAGGAAGGCAGCAAAACAATAAGCAAGAGATGACCATGTCTCTTCCTATCTCTTATGTCTGATCCAGGCTATGTAGGGTGAGTAGCACTTACACCTTAATCCTAATGCCCTTGATCCTATCATTGCACTATAAATAAATTCCAGAATCACACTCTCTAGATCCAGACACCTCTGAAAAAGCCCTACCTATGACCACATGAGGCTTTGGGGGATATCTAAACAGAAATCATAACAAGAACCCAGATAGAGCAAACATTGTGGAAAAGAATATATTAGATTTGAGGTTAGTTAATCAAGGTCAAAGGACTTCAAGGTGCAAATTAGAACACTAGGTATGATTAAGTCAAGAACTAGGCAGAGGAAAATTGGTAGGCATCCAAACTGGTAGGCAGTTGATTTTGGGATCTGCAGCTAAGACATCCATGAGGTGGGAAATTTGAGATCCCCTAGGTTTGCTCTGAATGAGAAGTGGGACTGACTGAGTGCTGAGTTGCAGTCTTTGCATGAATCAGTGTAGCCCTTTGGCTTGGGTCTGCACCCAGGGGAAAGGTAAGGTTCATCCCAAAAGTGGAGAGTATTTAAGCCCATACACTGGCATCTGTGGTCTCTAAAGCAGAGACCCAGGAAGATCCCTGAAATACATGACCCTAATATATAATTCTAAAAATCCAAAATAACAAATACTACTATCAAGGATCTTAGAATTGACCTATTATGAAGCACAATAGGTAATAAAAAAGTTTTTCTGTAAAAACAAAAAAGGAAATTTTGTGGTCTTGTGTGGTGTGAGTTGCTGTGCCCATGATCTTTTCCCTGTCCCACAACCTGAGGCCCTTTGAGAAATCTGTCCCTTTTCCCTGAATTGCCCACTGCCACCTACTTCTTTGCAGTCTTCAGGATAGACTTAAACCCTCCACATTTTATTTTATTTTATTTTATTTTATTTTATTTTATTTTATTTTATTTTACTTTACTTTACTTTTCCCTGTCCCACACTTGTCACAAACTTTAGTTGTTCTCTTAGGTTGCTTGTTTGTTTATGTTTTAATCACTACACCGTCAATTCCCTGAAAGCAAAAACTATGACTCCACAGCATCCCCCACAGCCTTTAGCACCGTACCTGTCTCAAAAAGTCGGCTTTGATAATTATCTTTTATGAATAAATTTCTATTAGCAAGGTATTAAAACACCTGCATACAATTTTCCTCATCAGGCTGGACAAAAATCTCACTGAAGTCAAGAAATATATACTACCAATTATCTGCCAGTCTTATGTAACGATACCAGGAAAATCATAAGACACAGGATAAATAGAGTATCATCATGTTATTTATACCTCAATATGCCCGCAAGTTCTCTGGAACAGAAAAGGGACTATATAAATAACAAAAAGATTTCACTGGTAAACAAATAGCAAGAATACTTCTGCCTTTCACAGAGTAAACATTATGCTTCCTTCTTTTGCTTGCTGATGAGAAACTTTACCAAAGCAATCAGTCCTATTTTTCCCTTTCTATTTTTTGACTTGAGTCAGCTATAATTTACTAAGTCAACTACCTGCCATCCACAGTCCACAGTGTCTATCACCACTCAAATAGCAAGGGTATCTTTGGCATTCTAAATGTACATAAAGTAATCAATATAGAAAAAGAACAAATTAATTGGAAGTTATGTAATCTTATACCCTGAAAAGAACTTGATTAAATCTCTATTCTTTGTAGCTATTTCCAATCTAGGATAGTGCAGGTGTTTACAATCTTTTGTGAGTTGACCTCTGGTGACCCAAGGATAGTTTTAATTGCTTATCAAATGTAATTTTATGAATGAGATAAAGATATTGTGAATGCATATAAACTAATTCTGAAATACGGAAAGCCTTTCAAAATGGAATTTTACTTAGCTTACTACTCTTTCTTTAGAGTCTAATTGATTTTCTTGACATCTCTTTAGCCTGGCAAACTGCCTGCCTAAGTACTTTATCTGACCTTCAGGCTGTTTGCCAGGTATTGATCCAGTACCTCCAATGGCTGTGTTGTACCAGCTCTCCCAACTTTGATAAGGGCTAATGACTGGTGCCAAGCAGACAGGAAGTCAATGGTCTCAAAATTTCTCTTATCCTCTTCTATCTTCTCTCTTTCTTCCTTCTTATGCAATAATTTAAGGGTCTATCAAAATAAGACTTTAAGCAGATCAGATGAATATTTGAATCTAATTTTCATGTAGGAAATATTTATACACATCTTAGATGAGCTTGCTAGGCAATAATAAATGAAAATGTTTAGAAATATTTTATTTCTTTGTTCAAACTAAAATAGTATTATTCTTACTGGATTTTTTAAAAGAAAAATAAAACTAAATATGATTGATGTGAAGGATGGGGATGGGGATGCTTGTAAAGGATTTGGACAAAATACACTATATGCAGTGAAGAACACCAGGGTAACAAAAGATCTTGAAATCGTATAGCGTATCAGTCAGATCATACCATAAATTAACTAGTAAAGAGAAATGAGATTATTGTGGTTACTTGAAGAATAGCATACTTGGGGTGAGAAATAATGAGAGTTCTTTTACATTAGTGTCTGTAAATTCAATGTAACTTTGCATTAATCTGTATATTGGACAATGGCCCTAGACAGGATAGAGAAGAGTCACTCCAAACAATATGGCTTAATTATTCAGCCAGTGATAGTATCCTTGGATGTGGAAAAAAAAAAAAGACCTTAAAGCAGACTAACTGAACAAAAACCTTCAGGAAGCAGAATGTTTTGAATACATATTTAGTATACTGACAATACGAAAAAGATAAGAGAGTGACTGATTTACTAATACAGAGCTACTACAGAAGGGTCTAGAGACTTAATGCTGCTTTTGCACGGCACAAAATTAATGTTAACTGATGCCTAGTTTACATGATGTAGGCCCCTCTGTAGTTCACAGGACAGAGAGAAAACCAAAAGAAAGTTATTTTTAAGTTTCCCACCTGAAGAATATAATTCAAACTCAAATTTTTTAAATGAGAAAGTAAAAATAAGTAAATTGTGTTGTGTAAAAGTACCACCTCCCCACAGTGAATGTAATTACTATGTACTACAAACATGTACTAATAAAATTTTTATTTTTATTTAAATAGAACTCTTAAATATACATTCAACCACCTATGCCACTTCAAGCAACTTACGTGTCCAAGTAGCTGGATGGAGACTGATCTATTGGCTGGGCTGGGAGAGAAAGGATCAGAGGATCCCCCAGACCTGGCAAAGCTGGGGGAAATGCAGAGGATCCACAGGGCTGATTGTAGATGCAAGAGGTACAGAAACTAATGTGCATAACCTCAAGGATGCTGTGCCAAGAAACACACTGCCTGAGTTACTTCCACCTGTACTGATCAAGAGCCACTGAAACTTTAGTGACACCTCTTTTTATTAGTTAAATTCACCCAACAAAATCATATAGCACATAGGCCTGAAGCATAAATTTTGTGCTGCTCCCAAAATCATGAGAGCTTTTAGAACCTTAAATACTGCAGAGTTGGGGCACACAAGTCAATCTAGTAGAAGAAGCAGAGGGAGCACTTGATATTTAAATAAAAACAGAAGAGGAAGACCTAATAAAAAGGTCTAGAAATGCTTTTAGATAATTACACACTCAGTGCTGACTTGGGTTCCAGATATTGGCAGACCTTTGAACAAGAAAACTTCAAGCAAATCCGTGGTTCCTGAGAGGAATTCTTGAATAAAGGAGTCCCTGAGAGAAAGGTGATGATTGCTCCAGATTGTTCTGAACATTATCGGTCAAATCAGTCCTGCACTTGTGATTACAATGGTGTTTGTGTCCAGCAGCTGCACGCATAAGGACCTTGAAAACAAGGGGAGGAAATCAACTGAAATGTGGCATGAAACAAATTATTTCAGGCAAATGCACCTAGGGGAATAAAATTTACAATGTGGTAAAAGGTCTGGAAATGCACCGTAACCAGAAGGGCCGGAACAGTGACGAAGGGGACAGGAATGTGTGGGTAGAAGAGCCCCAAATTCTGTCACTGTGAGTCACATGGATTCTCTAAACAAGATAAAGGTCTTATCTACCCTTTTCAGCAAAAGTGGGTGGGACCGGGTCTCAGGTTCTATTTATGAGTTTATATCTTTGAAAAAACAGATACATCAGGAGAAGAAATTCAATAACTGTCAAGAAAGTGGGTGGATGTCCCCTATATATAAATAAATGAATAAAAAGAATGGCAAGTCACAGTAATTAAAGGGAAAGTGGTGATCAAACATTAAATAGTAAAAATGGGAAAAGAATTTAAGATCTTGAAACACACAGCTACCTCTCTAGAGTACACAAAAATCACTTCACCTATTTGGACCTAGTTTCCCTAATTGCAAAAGGAGAATCATGGATGATATGATTGTTAGGGTATTTTCTTATTTCCTAATGCCAAATATCCATATCCCAAGGCAGTTTTTAAGTTTCAGCTTCTTTAAAAATCTGACTCCAATCTTACACTGGGGAGTCCTTCTCTAACATATACTCTATTTTGCTCAGCTGACCTCTTCCCTCACATCCCCAGAATGTCTTCTCTTTATATTGCATGCTCGCAAATAGATTTGTCTTTTTTTTGTAAACTGAAAGGATAAGAATGGCAGAGAAGAAATATTCTGGAGTTTGATAGCTCTGGCTCCGGTTCTGGCAGCCTCATCTAAGATTCAAGTTGTGACTTTCAGCCATGAAATGATGGGCCAGACTGGATTATCCTGGAAGCTCACTCCAGCTTTTCCTGACAACTCTTTAGTTCTCTGGTCTTTAGTTTCTCATCAATGAGCTGTCTTTTATCAAGGAGAGGTCAACCACAGAGTAGGAAAAAGACTGACTCTCCTGCTATCCAACTCTCCTCCCAACCAGCCACATATACTACAGCTAACCTATCATAGCTAGAAGACAAAAAGTGCAAGATATTAAAGATGACTAACTCTCCAGCTAGGTGACTTAGTCCATTATGGACAAGTATCCAGAGAAATCAGGAGAAAGAGGCACTAGAGATGCTTGAAATTTGAAAGACAGCAGAGAAGAGTCACAATTGACCACATGCACACCCTCCCAGTACTCAAAGTCGCTGACCCACACATTTCTGCACTCTACTATCAGCTGTTGTCATCTTTAGCTAATGCTAACCTGGAGGCCATTGGAGACATCCTGGCAAATCCCCTCAACACTTCTTTACCATTCCATGTTCTCCATGCCATCCTGCAGCCTGTGAGCCACTCCACACCCTGCATTCCTGCCAGGTGTCATGTCAGGCAAAGCTGGTTTATTTGAGGTCATGCTGGCAGCTGAGCCCAAGAGCCTGCTGCCTGTGCTGTTAACCTTGCCAAGTTGAGTTGCATCTATTTCTTTTTCTTCAATCATTCCTAGAAATATCAATTCTGGAAAACTGTTTTCCCACATAAGGTTTTGGCAGCCAATCTTCAGCAGTTACTTCATTCTTTGCTCTGCTGCCATCTGAGAAAGTGTACCAGGAGAAACAGTGCACCTGTAGGCAGAAGGAATACACGGAAGATGGAGGATTGGATACACTCTTCATCCTGACAGGCTTGTGGAGGGAAAATCTCTGTGAATTTAATGAATTGGTGCTGCTAGAGGCCTGAGATTTCCCCTAGCCC
This sequence comes from Cuniculus paca, assembly GCA_004365215.1. Taxonomy (NCBI): domain Eukaryota; kingdom Metazoa; phylum Chordata; class Mammalia; order Rodentia; family Cuniculidae; genus Cuniculus; species Cuniculus paca. The sequence goes on from RJWT010001726.1 coordinate 19,349, forward strand.
AATTTGGCCATTTCACATGCAAGAAAACTGGGCCAAGGGAAACTTCTTCCGCAGGGCATTGCTAAAAATCTTTGCAAATATTTGAATGAATGAATAAATAAACTAACAAATGAATATGAAAGGGGAAAGAGAGAGACTGACTGATTCATGGATGGATGGAAGGAGAACAGTAAGTGTATCTGTGGTACACAAAGTAAGAACCAGGGCAAGAATAAGAGACAAGCGATCTCTGTCACTAAGTACCTCAGTTCATTCAGGCTGCAAGAGAGTATCACAGGGTGGTTGATTGTAAATAACATAAATTCATTTACTTCTCACCATTCTGGAGGCTGGAGAAGTGCAAGATGTAAAGCCCCAGCAGATTCTGTGTCTGGGGAAGACCAGTGTGCTGGTTCGTGGACAGGCATCTCTGGCTGTGCCCTCAAAGGTGAAAGGGATAAGAGAGCTCTCTGAGGCCTCTTTTATAAAGGCTCAAATCCCCTTCACGAAGGCCCCAATTTTATGACATAATCACTTCCCAAAGACCCACTTTCTAATACAGTCACACTGGGGTTAGATTCAGCAAAAATGAATTTAAGAAGGACACAAACAATTCAGTCCATAACGCTAAATAAACATTCTCTCATCTTCTGCTCATCTGAGGTCAAAATGTACTTACTGGCCATCATTCTTTATTTTTGGTACAGGCAACATATTCTGAAAATAAACTGTTCACGACTCTTCTATATTATTGACAATGAATCATAAAAGGAGAGCTAGAGAGAGTCTTAGGAAGCATATGGTCACATCCTCATATTTTAGACATAAGAGACTAAGACTTGAAAAAAAAAGTGAAACAGCTTTCCCAGAATATCCAATCACCATGGGATGGTCACAAAAAGAAAAGGCAATACAGGCAGACCCTGATCTGCTTGTCTTTGAGCATTCTTTTCCCTACTGAAGTAAGTTCAAAACATGTGCGTGTGCACACGCACACCAGTGCATCTGTACCTACTGCAGGTATAAAGAGTTGCTAAATATACTACCTCAACAGCTGGGATTTTACAAGTTGACTTTTTACAAGGTGTTTGCAGTTTCTTAAAATGTGTTAGGCTCTCTTCTTTTTTCTTCTTCTGAGATTTTTTTTTTTAATTTGACATAGAGTTTAAACATAAAAAGGCTGACGTGGTCAACATAGTTCCTGTAGGGTTATAAAGGCAAATCCAAGTTGTGAGCAGTGAATTCAGGCATGGGTTAATGTGATGTCAGATCATCTCACTTTGAGAAACTATGCTCAAATTAGATCATCAGAAGCCAAATCAGACATTCAGTGGGTATGTATCTCTATACCTAAAGACAGGGAGTTTCCTTTGAAGTCAATGGGAATTAAGAACTGAAACCAGTCCCATTGTAAACTAAGTGGGCAGTAGGCAGCACCATTCTTACTGCCATTTAGAGAGCCTTGGCCTGTGACAAGTCACTGAATGGTAATTTACCTCAGGAAGTCCATGATGCACATTCCCCTCCCCACCACATGGGAGGAATGAGCTCATCCAGGAAACCAGGCACTCACTGAGAAAACTAGGAGGTAGCCTGGAGATGATCAGTGGGCCTCACATAGAAATGCATCACCTACAAAGCCACTCTCACCTTTCACCTTCAGTACTTCATCAGCAGCACAAACATGCATCACATAGGAATGTGCTAGGATCTGAGTTGGACACTATGCTAGAGACCTCCTTCAAGGAGTTGACAATCTCTGATAAGAAAGACATGGCATGCACACAAAAAGCTAAATAATTATAACCTGGTATAACCAAAGCACCAAGGAAGCTTGTGAAGCAGTAAATAATTATGGAGTAAAGTGAAGGGCAGTGTGGTAAATTACAGTGAATTATGGGGCCCAGCCCTCCTTGGACAAGATATAAATCCTTTTCCACACTTGATTTTTATGTGTCATTATTTAGGGTAGTTTTACAGTTCATTTTCATTATAATAAGAAAGGAGGAAGAAAGCAAATACATCTAGCACACAGAGTATATATCTGAGTTCCAAAATGTGGGTTGAACCTCCATAATGCAGTAGGTTCTAGGATAAAGAGACCAGTGAAACATAGCTCACAGTGACAGAACTGAGGCTCTCCTGAACAGTTAAATTCCAGTTACAGGCAAATACGTAGGGCCAGGGTACAATGCTTGGATTTCCCCCAGTGCTGTCATAGGCAAGCCTGAGAGGAGTCAGATAGAGGCCAATTGACAGAACTATGAAAAAGAGCATGGTTACCCCTAAAGAAGCAGAAGATAGCAGTGTAATAAGGGACTAGACATGTAGGGACTAGAGATATAGGCAGACTAAGTAACTAACAAAAGACAAAAGAGGCTTAAATGGAAATGGCAATGGGATGCTACAAAAGAAATGCGATCTAAGAAACTCAAAAAAGTTAAAAAAAAATAAGAAAGATGCAAGTTAAATGGTACCAGGGAGAAGGGGTGGGAGGAGATTATACCTTCTCAGATGAGACCCACCACAGTGTCAAACTAGACTCCTGAAGAGTTACTTTTTCTCTACATTTGTTGCCCCAGATGGTGGGCACATCTCCTACATCCCTACAGGAAAACTGGGTGAAGGAATCTGGCACTAAGCCATGAATGCAACTTGGGAGTAAACATCTAACAGCCTGTGCCCCTCTGTTATCTCAAACTAGCCCTAATAACAAAGATCACCCTCAATGATCCTGTTAAGGAAGGCCAATTGTATAAGATAATGACATGCATAACCAATAATGGCATCTCAAGAACAAATGTTCACAATGAAATATAAGCAAAATTTAAATCTTACAGTGAAATAGGAATTCGTTTACACAAAAGGAAGTACCTACTTCCATAGATCTTGAAGAAAGTTAGCAATAACGGAGCAATGAACTATAAAGCTAAAATACTATGCCTCAGAATTGTGATAGCTTAGGCTCCATGAGTCTCAGTTAGTTCAAAAATTAGTCCTTGCTTAACATGCACAGTTTATTCATTTTTTTAAACAATGAATAAATATTTCTCAGGGTTGTGTAAGTTCTCGGAACGATTATATTTTAAGTGGAAAGGTGAAAAGCAACAGAAATAACAAAGAGTATCCAGGTGTGGAATGTTTTCCTGTTTCCTCTTACCCTTAAAGCCAAGTGTGCTTCTCAAGTGTTCAGTGATGCAAAGCATCCTTGGCGATTTGACCCATAGCGCGCATTGTCAGCCTCTGGAGGCAGTACGCGACAGAAAAGGGTCCAGCCTCTGCAGCCAGGCAGCCCGGAGTTCAAAATCTGGCTCAGATTCTTAGTTGTGATTATTGATAGTCAATAAGTATTGAGTTAAGAACTACTTTTGCCCCCATTTTATAGATAAGAAAACTGAGACAGAGAGAGGTTGGTAAGTTAGTCAAAATCATAGTAAGTAGTAGAGTACTTAGCTTAGGATCTGTCTCATGTCTCTCAACTTTTATGCCATATCTCTCTTAGATTTATACTCAAGTCAACTTAGATTCTTTGGGACTTGCTTTCTTCATCACTAATGTGAAAACTGTCCTCTCTGTCTTGCAAAATTGATGGGAAAATTAAATTATGTAAAATACATAAAACGTTCTACACAGTTTCTGGTCAAACCAGTTAATCATTAAATAGTAAGTGCTACTATATTTGATAGGTGACAGTTATTATAATCTCCAGGAATTCACCAACAAACTACGTCTTAGGCCATACATTACCAACAATAGGAGTAAGGGTATTAGTATCAACTTTTTATTAATAGGAAAGTCACAATCCCCATTTAACTTTTTTATAACCTATGTATTGTGAAAACAAAGTCAAGCGATTAAAAGATAACTAATCAAGGCTTGGCAACAACAGCAAAGTTAAATGGATACCCTATGATCTTCGCCTCAAATTTACAATCTAAATAATCAAAAATAGTGGCTTATATTGACCCTGAAATATCATATCTCTCACCAGAAATATGGTCTCATTTACATATGTGAGTTGGCTGTGACAACATTATGGTTGTCAGCTCTACAGTAACTGCCAAGCCCCATACTCTACCCCTCTTTCTTCTCCCTTGCTAACAGAAACAAGATTTTATTCAGGAGACCCAGAGCCCCAGGCTCCTAAGAGGTATTATCCTTTATAGCCTTACAGTAGGGCTGATCCTGACTGACTAAGCTGATAACGGCCTTCCCTTTCCCCTTGCCAGTGATCAGCTCAACAATTGACGTATGATAGGAAGTTTGATAGGGAGTTTAGCAGGGAAGAGACTCAGGGAAATGTCTTTCACTATCAAAACTAAATTTTCAAGGAGGAACTTCCCTTCCTGCCTCTGCATGGGACACTTGGAACTATAGGGGCTAGCTTGAGATCATAACGAGAACTATTATAGGATGATAAATCAATATCTCAATAATCACAAATGATAAATCAATAGGAGCAAAACAATGATCAGTACAAGAGTTCTTATTGAGCCACCGAATGTAATAATTAACCTTGAATGTATTCTAACAGGAATCCTTCTAGTTTTGTTAGTTAACTACTTAATTTACTTACTATATAAGCCATTTGGAGTTGCGTATCCTGCTGTCTAAGGCTCAGTGTATCTTAACTGGTATTCGAATCCAGGAATTTAGCTCTTGCTTAAGCCTAGAGAGTCTAAGATAAACAGTTCAACATGCTCGATGCTGATTCCTAAGAAAGGCTATGACTAAAGGGAGGACAAGAAGAATCAACAAAGTACTGTATGAAGTGGAGGATGCGCGGACCTTGGAGAAATCTTCTGATCCTCATCATGTTCTAGACTTCCTTTTCCCGTACTCATTCTCTTCACCTTGACTAACATCCTACATCAGTTTGCTCATTAACATTACCAATAACTAGCCTCACAATGTTGCAGTGGACCCTCAAATAGTTTCAATCCTAGAAAATTTGCTCCAGAATGGGCACAACTCCTAAAAGATTGCTAAAATATTCCATCATTCTCATTATCAACAAACAAAAGGCATCAAGTCCTACGTGCATTCCTCAAACTTTCCACTGGCAAGATCTGGAAAGCAATTCAGCCACTATGGAGTAGGTAGGTATGCATGAGCTCCCCATGAGACATTAAGTGTATCTGTTGGACCACGTTGCACATCAGCACAAGCAACTGTTACCTGAGTGTGTAGAGCCATGGAGGGAAAAGTAAAGGAGCTTCTTAGAGCTACCAAATGAAAATCAGGGAAGAGACTGACAGTAGCAGACTCCACTTATCAGGGGCAGCTAGATGATTATGAGCAGCTGTTCTCTTCCCCTACTGATAGGCAGCAGGATTATGCCTGGGAACAAAATTCTCCACAGTAGAGTTTGGGACAATAAAAACATAGTATGGAAGGACATTATGAAGATCTTCCCTGGAGACTTTTTGTGCTTCTTTCTCATCAAATTATGAAAATGTATAGATATATAGAAATCTTCATTGTAAGTGTATATTTCACCTATACATATATTCATATATTTATGTACATGTACACACATATACATATACATTTTGTGTATACACACAGACACACAAGCACATGGATATGCACCTTGTATAGAGATGAATAGATGGAAAAGATAAATAATACATATATGCAAAATGAAAGCAACAATACTGAAATACAGTTCTGCACAGAGACAGACAAGTTACTCTCCAGTCCCACTAATCTTGCTGCACTATATCCTAAAGATACACAGCACCTTCACCTCATCAATGATTATTGTCATCATGAGTTATTTTTGCACTGGTTGGTCAATTCCTTTCCTCACAGCCTTGACTAAAGAATTCTGCCTGCAATTTCAGCTTTACTTCTTCCTTACCACCGCTTCTCATATCCTCTTTGTTTCCCTGGGTCTCCAATTTCATTCTTTCCCACTCTCTTCCTAATCCATCATCCTTTGTGAGACACTGTTGGCTGAGCACTGCACAATAGGCCTTGTCTCACCCTATTTACCATGCCCATTAAACCTATTAGTCTCAGTACACCATCAGCTTTTAAAAGTGCCCCTTTCATAGGCCCCCTTCTTACCTGTTCTAATGACATTGTTCCCTCTCCCACTGCCCTTTGAACACTCATGTCATTAAGCTCCAATTTCACTTTGCTTTTGATAATGACAAGATGGCTGCCCTCTCTAATTTTACTCTGAAGCCTAACAGAAAGACCTTCACAGCAGCAGCCACAAGAGATACCTATTGATTGCTCCTTTTGCCTCTCCTTTTCTCAAGGTCCCAGAGCTGCTGTTAGTGTCATTCTTTTTTTCCCTCCACTCTGTGAGTGGCTCATTTTTCATAGCAATACCCATATTTTTTGTGCACAACCTAAGGTAGCTTACACAAGCTGTTTCAATTGGTCATCCCCACATACACAAGAAGGTGGTAGTGAGTGACTTCCAATCTCTTCCCTCTACCTCTCTCCTCCAACTAAACATGCTGCTCAAATGTTTAACTCTCACTGGCTCCATCAAATATTTACTTACTGAGTGTATTTTCTGCTGCCAGGCTCTGAAGTAGGCATTAAGGAGATGAGATAAATGAGATATAGTCCCTTCTAGTAGGAGATTCCCCCCTGGGTACAGGGGAGTGGGAAGACAGACCTGCCAACCAATGATATGACTACCTAGGTGGTATAACTACCTAGTGCATTAAGAAGGCCAGAAGGGATCCACCTGGCACCAACTTCTTTTTTGTTGCTACACTAAAAGCAAGAGGAGTCTGTGCAAACCAGAGTCAAAATACACTGCCCCCAAAGAGAGATGGGAAACCTGGTTCAAAACCTCTTTCAGTCATAAACTCGAAAAACCTTCGGAAGAGCCTTGGGCTCTCAGATCTGATTAGCACCACCTCCTAGGCATTCTTTTGAGGGTGAATGGAACATCAGGTAGATTGTTAGCCTCACACCTGATGCATGTTCATTAAACGTGCACGTATTTTTTTCACGCTTCCCAGAAACTCTGGTTTTGAGGCCTAGTGTCTGTCCACGAAACTTTCCTCTCGTGACGTATGACTGGTATTTTTTCCTCTAGGAAGGTAATGTTCATTTGAATAAATCTTTGCACTGGCTCAGCTTCCACTCCACTTAGGTCAAGGCAGCTCAACTAATTCGTGAACAGTACCTACCCCTGGAGACAGGGTGCTCGTCAGATTTGAGGTGCAGGGAGTTAGAGTATCTTCTGGGGATTTACTCATGTCATAAAGTGGAGCCGGATTTATTACTATTGACAGTCTCCTTCAGCGGGAGCCCAGAACTTAAACAGCAAGGGTGTCCCGGGTCAGGGGAGAGTCATATTAATAGACTTTCTATGGAGGCCTCACATCAACCACCTGAGTAGCAAAGGCCTTGAACTCATCTCCCAGAGCATTTTACTGTGACAGAAGACCCCACCTTCATCCAAAGGAAAGGGCTCTGGCAAAAATTCTCTGCACATATTACTACCCTGATGATTACACACTACCAATTGCAGGGCAGTGAAAAATGATTATTGAGCTGTGTACAGATCACCCCAGCATTTTTAATTACAAATCACACAAGAAAAATTTAACTTATTTTATTTTGCCTGTATTCAAGATAATCTTATCAGGAGTGTCAGGAAAGAATAATACTGTAGTCAAAAGAATATTCAGTGCCCCTTCAGGCACTTTTCAGAATTCAGGATGTTGGCACATATTTAAAAACCAAATACAGAAGAAAATGCATAACTTAGAGAGCTCAGGTGCTAAATTAGCAGAAATTGCCAGAAAGAATGAGTCAGGAAAAATGTTTCCCCAGAATCCAACCTACCCTTTAGCCCCAACTTTTCCAACTCTTGTCAATGTGCTGGAGTCTGGTGTTGACGTTAAAATCATCTGACAACTTGTAACTCAACTATAAACACTTAGATATAAGCTACAAGTGTCTATTTTTATACCCTAGCAGCAATTCCCTCAGGAGCCCCGGCCTTCCTTTCAGTCAACTTTTCTGTCATCCCCAAGAACCGTTCCCTCCTATGGATGTTCCATTCTCTTGCTGCATGCCTTTGGAAAGTTGCCTTCCAACTCCTAATTACCTCAAGCAGCTGCCTAATGCAGCTTCCAGCCTCAAACTACTGTGAAGTATCCATTTTAGCGCTCAGCCCTATCACTAACCGGTATGGGGAGCAGGATTGCTTCTGTGCCTGTCAGAAAACAAAAGACCCGGTATTCAGTGGCCTCTCTGGAAACTAGGATGCTCTGCCAGTGTTCACAGGATTTTCCCTAGGGCGCTCTGGCTAATGAGCCATCAGGCATACCAAAGAGGAATAGCTTTATTCTGCACCCCGCTCTCCTGGGCAGGGGTTACATCATTTGCTCAATTACCATCATCAACATATCTATATATACATGGCCTGCAGAAAACATTTTATAATGCAAAAGTAGTTATGACAAACAGCACTAGCACAATCCTTACCCGACACATTAACATGACATTAATTCTGCGTAACGCCACACAGTTCCCAGCTCCAGGCCATGGCTTATTTCAGGAAATATTTCAATTATAAAAAAATCTCTCAAAAAAAACTTTGTGGATTAATTGATCCCTTGACTTGTCTGAAATTAATCTATTGAATAGTATGAAATCCACCTTTTGATTTAAGTGGGGTAGAATTTCACAGTAACATTATCTGCTACCACAGTGTTCACCTTGCTCGCATTTTACAGAAAGGAAAGTACTATCACTGAGGGTCCTTTGTTTCCCACAAAGAATGAAAAAGGAGGGAGAGAGAGACAGAGGGAGAGAGAGACAGAGAGAGAGACAGAGAGAGAGCACTACACCCTCACTCTTCACCCTCATTCTTCAACCATTCCTTCTTTTCTTTTCACTAATGGTTTCAGAAAACAGCCCACTTTAGTAAAAGGTGCTGAAAGAGTTTTTTAATGAGAGTAAGTGCATAAAATGGGTTTTTTCAAATTGGGAATATGTTTTTGGATGCTACCATTTTTCTTATAACATAACTACTAGGACCATCCAAGATTGAATTCCCCTAAATAAAGTTCACTTTGGGCTTAACTTGCACTTTGGAACTTTTCCAAAACATGAAGAGCTCCAAAGTAACACCCTCCCTTACCTGTCCAGACATCGCAGGATAGTATGATTTGCTGTAGAAAGGTTGTCCAACTCTTAGTTCCCTAATATTCATCTTTGGCTTGAATTTTTTTAGGATGACCTGACCAGTATGGTCCTTAGGAGTCTATTATAGTAAAGAGATGGAAAAAAGACTTAACTTGTTGCTGCAGTATCTGAGTTCAAGGCCTGATGTCTCTATTTAGGACAGGAAAGATACTTCAATCTTCCTTGTGACAAAATTGAAGACCGTAAATATCATCTCTTAATTTTCCTTTCATGCCTATCTATGATCTCTCACTACAGTACTACAAATGCTTGGGCTAGAAAGAGAAGAGGAAAGAGAGAAGAGTCCACGAAGCTCCACAAGTGATAGGAAACTTCTGGGATATCTATTTTTCCATTGATTTTTAATCTGATTTTCACCAAGGAGATGTCATGAGCCATAGGAAAATTAAGATTCCAAACACTGTTACTATATAGGAGGAGCTTTGTTACTTGAACTGAGTAGCCCAACTGTGTTTCTAAAAGGCCCTCGATCATAATGGAACTGGCCCTTCTTTCTGTGAAAAGATGAAATTGCTCACAAATACATCCAAACCGCACACTTTGGATATGCTTCCCAGAGGGTTGATGGACTTGTGGTATGGTTTTCTTCTACATGATCAATGATGTGTACCTGAGAATTACCTGTCCAACACTAGGGTGCACTGCTACAGATTGGACAAGACTACAAGCCTGCAGTTACAGTATCTTCTGCTAAAGTCTCACCACCAATGAACCTTCCCAAGTGGAAGACCATGCAGATTCATGGGAGAAAGACACAGAGACAGAGATGGCAAAAGCAAGAAAGACAGAGAATGGGAGAGAGAAAATCATTTTGCTGCCTAAAGATTAAAGAAATATTTTCTTTTATGTTTATCCACTAAATTCTGTTTCTATTTTAGACTTTTTATTTTTCTATCCACATGTGTCGTACCTTGTTCACCCAGGGAAAGAACAGTAAATGAATCTTGGATCTTTCATTTTTGTTTCTTGAATATTACCATAAATATGTTTATTAATATTGAAAATTTTCTGTTAGGCCCAGGATGAGAGTTTTCATGAACTTCCCTGGCCTTTTGTAACTGGCCAGACATGCAGTTTGTTTTGCCAATGGAATGTGAGCAAAAACAATATGCATTGTTTTGAGGCAGTATACATTAAGAGACCAGCAACTCTGCAAACTTCCCTCTTGCTACCAAAGTGATTGGCAAATCTCCAGACATTGGAGGTTCCATTAGCCTGACTCCTCACAGGAAAAACTTGAAGCAGAGACCCCCTGACCATAGTGAGTGAGAAACAAAACTATGTTGCTTTGAGCCACTCAGACTTGAGAATTTCTTCTTATAGCATCATAACCTAGCCTAACCTGACTGACACAATGTTGTCATTAGTTTTAGGCTGTCAGATGATGTTGTTTGGAGTTAAATTTTATATAACTTCTAACATTTAAATAAATAAATGAGTTTTCAGAGGATTCTGATTAACACGGAGTTTTTGTGAATGTCTAATTGAGTGCAGAGTTTACTAGTTGCAGTTTCACTGAACAGTTTTTGTATATTTGCAGCACATTAGTTCTGAAAGAACTGATTAGAAAAAATAGACAAATATTTTGGCCTACATAATGGATATTTTTCAAAGATTATTATTAGTGAATAGCTTTATGAGTATATAACAGCTGCATACTTGCCAGAAGTAGATACTAGCAAAATAAAATAATTGTTGCCATGATTATTTTATCATCTCCAATACCCTGTAGCTAAGCTCTCCATGACTTTGAATACCAAGCAAAATTTAGCCAGTTCAAAACAGTTTTATAAACCTAATAATTCTGCGAAGTTGAATCTATACAAATAAATACATTGATCTGAAAGTATTTTTAGATATGCATTTTTAGCTGAAGAAATTAATTAAACATAGGTGAATGTAGATAAAAGTAAATGATGGCTAAGCTTCCTCAACAGTTCTCAGCTAGTTGTTGGCATCTTCATTGTAATAACATACTCACTAATTCAACCTCCTTTCCATCCCCTATGTTCTGGTAACATCCTGGCAGAAGTTTAATATTTGTTGATTTTTAATCTGGCAAAAATCCTCTTCTAAACTTGAAGTTCTTCCAAACAGAAGAAAAGTCAAGAACAGAAATGTTTTCATTCTGTAATCCAGATGAGTGTTCAACAGAGAATTTGGATTAGAAATAGCCTGTGAGATTATTTCCAGAACACTTCTGTGAAAAGCAGAGAAACTGGACAAGGCTATATCTAAGCAAACAAGGGAGTATTGTGTTAATTTCTTCACTGTCTTTCCCAGACTAACCATATGAGTAAGCATATGAACACCATACTTTGAACAGGCTTAGAAGTTATGACAGCCTATTATTGTCACACATTAATTCCAGCATAAAATAAACATTAAATTGAATATAAAATAGCAAAACAAAATTGATTTTAATCATTTCTTAATAAATCAGTTTTCTTTGTTTGTGATAGTCAAATGACTTCTTTTCTTCATCATTTCTTGTCCTCCTGTTGCTTTCATATCTATAAATCATTTGTGAAAGCAGATGCCCTAATAAAATTCTTCTCCACTGTATCATAATCACAACAACTCAAAATATCTTTAGTAAACAGGCATATAAGTAATCTTAGTTCCATAGAAAAACACAAAATCAGCATATAATTCACCTAGTTTCAAAAACAAAGAATAATAATAAACATAAGCTCCAAAACCAGAGAAACAACATGGCTTAGTCTTCAACTACGCCAAACTTGTTTACTATTTCTCAGTCTTCTCCTGTAGAGAATTACATTTTAAATGTTTCTGATTGCTATCTTCTGTATCAAATGTTTTTAAATTATCCAAATGCCCACTTAAAAATAGTTTCTATTAAAGACTGGTTGCAAAATTATAAGACAGATGTACTAAATATGCAGCTCATAAATTAGTAAGATTTTTGGAAGGTAGTATACTTCTTTTCAACCTTAATTAATAAGTATTCATTGTATTGGAAGACCGAAACATAGTCTTATTTAACGTTGCTTAATTAGCTTTCTGATTAACTTAAATAAAATCAAACATTTCTAATTTTTAAAGTTTATGATGGTACAAATTCTTTTCTTCTTCTTTTTTTTTTTAAGTATTGGCAAACGAACCCAAGGTGAGTTGCACCCTAGATCTTAATGAACTTCTTTGTTTCTGTTTTGTATTTGTTTTGTTTTTTTTATTTCAGTTTTTATTTTGTTTGTTTGCATTTTGGGGGGCGGTGTTTGAGACAACGCCCCCCTAAACTGCTGAATAGCTCAGGCTGGGCTTCACCTTTTTTTTTTTTTTTTAAGATAGTATCTTGCTTTGTAGTTCAGGTCTTGAACTCACTAAGTGGCCCAGGCTGGCCTCAAACTCACAGTAATCTTCTTGCCTCAGCCTCCCAAGGTCTAGGATTACAGGTGTGGGCCGCCATTTCCAGTCTGGGCTTGAACTCTTGATCCTCCTGCCTCAGGCTCCCAGAGTTTTGGGATTACAAGCATGCACTACCATATCTGGCTGGGATTTCTTTTATAATGAATTTTATGAGAAGAATTACTATTTTCCCATTGCAGTAAATACATGTAGTAATTATTGATTTTTTCTATTAAAACGCTAAGCTTTCCCAATATTTTAAGACAAAATATTCTAAATAGGTGGTAGGGATGTAGCAAATTCAAGACAGCTGTTCTCAACAGAACTAGGAGTCGATGTGTAAAAATCACAGAGAAGATTTTTTTTTTCCGAACTATATTTTCATCCACACTTGAGATTCTGGAATATGTATGGTCTGAAAAAATTTCTCTGGTGATTGCAAGATTCTTTGGTTTAGGAGATTGGATAGGTATTTGAATATAATAGCAATGTTTGTCTGTCTGTTTGTTTTACCAACATTTAGATATTGAATTGTTTTCTTCTTTTGTCTAAAAATCACGTGGAGCCAAAAAAAATCCCTCTCAAATTAACTTAGAGAATCGATCCACTGACTTCTTATTTAAGGCCTTAACTGCTTGGTTAGTTCTGCTTCTTTATCTTCACACACAAATATGTCTCTTTGTCTTTCACCAAATTGGAAACATTTGCTTAGAGAACTGGGTCTGGTGGGTTGCCTATCTCCACCAAACACTTCTGCCTGTTTTTAGCCCGTTTCTTCGCTGCAGCCTGCCAAAACAGAACAGCGGACACCAGTTTAAAACACGGAAAGGGAAATGGCTCTATTAAAAAAAAGACATATTAAAGCTTCGAGCTTTGCAAACTAGGCTAAAGCCCCAAACCACAGGATTATCTTGATGCATGCGATTGTGAAGGACTAATTAGAAGAGAGGATGTCATTTTATTTTCTAACCAGCCTTCTCTGATCTGAAGCCATGACGCCCCCTCACTAGTTACCTAGCAACCCTTCTTTGTATATGTAAGGTTACTCTATTCCTGCATTGTTATTCAATTTATTTGCCATTTTAAGTGTCTTAATTCTTTTTTGGCCTTAGGCTTTAAAATATCAGGGGGCAGTCTATGAAGTGGGTGCGAAGGTCCTAGGGCGGTCAGGTCCGCTGCCATCCGCAGATGTGCTAAACAAAGGCAGTGGATTTCATCTTGGTCTGGCTGATTATGTCAGAGCCCGCCCCCTCTGTAGCCCCAGCCAACTACCCTCCACCCAACCCAGAAATCGCTATCATTGCTTTTATCTTGATTGAAAGAATATATTCAGGACTGGTTTCTTTTAACTCAGTGGAAAAATGACTATCAATTTAAATATTAACGGGTGACCAATCTAATCATGAAGCTAAAAGCAGAATTAGCTTCTGCACACAGCAGTTTCTCAGAAAATCAGTTCCCAAATAAACTTTGAGATTTCACCTAAACCTTAGCAATATGTAAATAGGTAATCAGCCACATTTGGAAATGTATTTTTTAATCAGGTAGTTTAGATGCATAATCACCTCCAAATCAAACCGCCATTAGAGGCCATTAACTCTTGAAGGCAGGAAACTCAGTTGGCAGCCAGAATCCTATCAGAGATAAAGCGATGCTGCTCTGCCTTTAATTCTTGTAGAACCCTGGGCTTGCACTTATCTTCCAGCTGCCTCTGGGTTTTTTTCTGCTTAAGGATAGAATTGTGATTCTTTCCTAGTGCTAGATAAGAATTAGGAAGCTTAACAAAACATTGAACAGATAGCACTTGAGTTCTTAGAAAAGGACTGTTTCCTCTTCAGTCTTCCTATTTTCCCCCTAGTCAGTCTATGGGAACTGTTCCTAGAGCCACAAGTCCGAATACCTCCAGAAGACCAATCCTGGTACATTCTAATGTACAATATCTAATATACAATCTAACATGCATACTAACAATACAATTTGCTTAAAGCAATTGCACAATAGTGTTCATTCTAAAATAACTCCCACTGCAAAAACCCACATCCCTATTCACTGCACTACTCAAATAATTCCAAAATCTTTCCTGCCATTCTTTTAGAGGTTTATACCCAGAAGGAATTTGAAAGCATTTGTTGTCTACCTCCTACTGTGCTGGCTGTGGGGATAAGGACAACAGGTGGACCTAAGTCCTGGGATATGAGACAGTGGGATGTATGACCTGCCAAATTTAGATAACTCAATTAAAACAGCCCCATTCACCCATACCAAGAAAAAAAAAGAAAAAAAAAAAGCTGGGAGCCGGAGGAGGGAAAGAGAGAGTACGAGTGCAGGTGACAGCAACTGTGGATTTTCTTCTCTGGGGTCATTAGCTATGTTTATATTTCTATAGCATAACTATGTTACAAGCTAGCATGGTTATTTTTGCCTTTGCCTCATCACTCAGTGCAAAAGGGCAGGGGTGAATGCCTATAAATTTACACAGCTGCTGGGTGGGAGAAGGCATTTGGCAAATAATTCAGTAACATGGGCCTTTATCTCACTGAAAGAATTGTTCTTTCAGAAATATTCTCCCCTTAAACCAAGGGAGCACCCGGTTTCCTGCAAAACCTTTCCAGGTGAAAGCAGAGCACAATTTCTAGTTCTTGTGCCAGCCGGAGATATGCAAAGATTTTTTTCTCAGCAGGAAGTCACTCATAGACATCACATGAATATTTAAACAATGGGAAGCCAGCAAAAAGATTCTTTCACGCTGCAGGATGATAGTGACTTCTGAAATTATCACAATTATCGTTCCATTATTGCAAAACAAATGACCTGATTTATTATGCTGTGCCTCTGCTCCTCTCTGGATCTCTTCCTGATCTATTACACAACCGGTTACTTAGGCATTCTACACAAATAGCATTTGTATCGACTACTTCATTAATATTTTGATTATTATAAATCTCAGGAACTCAATCCATATCCTAGGCTACATAAACTCTCCCTCAGCTTCTCTTTCTGAAAAAGATGATCCCATAATTTTACAGTGGGATGGGAGGTAGTCTACAAAATTCTGGAAAGTGAATTCATCACGTAAGTCTCCGTTCAGGACAAATGCTCCTCACTTACAGTCCACAGCACAAAAAGCTCACAGTTCCTAAATTAGTAGGAGATGGAGTTTACATTCAAGAAATTTGGGTAGAAATGCTCCTCCCAACAATGATTTCAGTGATAAGAATTTTCTGGTAGTTTTCTCTTTTAGAAGAAAAAATGAGAAAGAAAAGTCATGAAAGAATTATAATAGTCATGATGTCATAGAGTAGCACAGACTATACTAAAAGCCAGATTTCTATTTTACTCTTATCTTTTTAAAAATCTTTTATGTGCCCCCTATACCCTTAGATGAGTGAGCAAATTTGTTTACCCTCTCCTCAAAACCAAGCAAAGATTCTTCACATCCCACAGATGACACAGCAGGGCAAGGGAAGAATTCTGGGACAGAAAGTCAAGCAGCACACTTAGCCAAAGTAGATCCTGTTAACACGCATGTTGTAGCAAAACAACTAATGAGCCATGAGTCAAGACCCACTTCTTTCACTGGAACATTATTACAGCCTAACATACTTGAAAGAGAGCACGTCTGCCCTACACTAATGACTTTAAATGGGCCTATGTGTCAGGTTGTAGGTTGAAAATGGAAAGTAATTTTTATGTGCTGTGAAATGACTTAGCAAATGATTTCAACTTTCCTCATCTAGGTCTAATTTTTGCTCAGGGAAGCAGTTTTACTATGTGTTTCCAAGGTGAATCTAAAATCAGTTACTCCAGGTAAACTGCCAGGGAAACCTTGATTTTAGATCTGTGGTGGTGAACCTGTAGCACACATGCCGCAGAGGGTTCACACAGCCCCCTGTCGACACACAGACCAACTCGCCCCAGCACTGCCCCAGCAGCCCAGCATCTGATAACAGTGCACATATGCAAACTTTTACCTTTCAATGAAAGGCTGTTGGGATCATTGAAAGCTCTGTTATTATGTTTTTCTTTTAACCAAAAGACGTTAAAGTATGAGTTGTTCTTTTCTAAACTAAAATTTCAGTATTCAGGTTTAATTGCAGTGTCGGTACTTTGCCATAAATACAAGAATTCGGGGTTGCAGTTTGGCCTCCAAAAAGTTTACCGTCACTGCTTTAGATGAATTTTCCTGTCCCTGCTCCCCCATTACTTTCATACTATTTTTCTCACCTGAGTACCCTGGGGTTTCAGGGAGAGGGACAGAGAGAAGGAAGAAGGAAGGAAGGGAGGGAGGGAAGGAGGAAAGAAGTTTAGACTTTTCAGGACTCTAAAAGCAACTGATCTCACGGGACCTATGACATTTGTCTTATAATAAATATTCTATGAACATTATATAAAAATGAACAACACATTGTCTCTATCTTCAAGGATATTTGAATATTGGAAAATGTAGAAATCAAAAAGAATCAAGGTAAATCATTTGAAGAAGGCCATTGTACATAGTTAATGCAAATTTGTAAGTTGCTTATCGGACATCTTCATTAGAACTGTATCCAGTAGGTAAGAAGAAAGGAATTAAATAAGAGGTCATTTCATCTTGTGGTTTAGGAAGAAAAATCTGACTAATGCCCAAAAATTATTTAAATGATGATTATAATGATCCTAGCCCTCTTCCAATTTTAATCTCAGAAATAAATATAAAATGCCAGGCATGGTGACTCTGAGTTCAACCCCTCGTACTTATTGGAAGGAGGAAGGGGAAAGGCATGGAGAGAGGAAAGAGAAAGAAGAAGAAAGTAGAGAATGGGGAAAACTTAGCCATTTGGAGAACTCTTACCTCAGTCAACCCTGGGGGTTAGAGTAGGATTTTAAGGCCAGAGTAGACCTGGGATTCTTAACCTCAGTTGAGTATCAGAATTCCTGTGGGACTTGCAAATATTTCTTCAGCACTCACTATTCCCTAAAATTCTGATTCATCCGGAGTGGGGCTGACCCATATCTCTTTTTTTCTTCAGTGATCTCACTGAATGTTCAGAATTAGTGAGGCAGATACACAAGTTAAAGAACAATAATTAATCTACATGATAACAACTTAATACTAGTGTCTATACAAATACTAGTGTTTCTCATATTTGGTTGCATGATTATCATGCTATAGATTTTTCAGACATCTGGAAAACATGTTTATAGATTAGGTTTATTGCTATTTTCAGGCTGGAGTTTATGAGGCTGGAGAATGTGGTCCACAGAAATGGTGAGTCATCTCCTTTGTCTCTAAATTATTGTGGTTTGATTCAAAATGATAGAAATACTCCTTTAGCACCATTACGGACTTGCACGTAGGCCAAAAAGGATTCAGGGTGCACAGAAAAACATCTTCACCTCTTAATTGAAAAGAAATCTTTTTGGACCTAAGGAAAAAAGAAAATAAAACTAACACCTTGTAAAGTATAATGGGAAAATGTTAAATGATGTCTGCCAAAATCTTGCCTTGCTGTTATTCCAGTTATGGTGCCAAAAGCCAATTACAACTTCTTTTGTAGTAAGAGATGTATATGATTTAGATAATAGAAGATTATAATAAAATACTGAAAACTTGCACATTCAAAAGAAGAGAGCAACATTTTAAGGTATTTTCAATACAACAGAATACTTTCCTCCAAAAATCTCTCTTTCTCCCAGAGTCTCTATCCTTCCCTTTCTTGCTTGATTATTAAATTCCTTAAAAGCTAACTGGCAGAGTTATTGAATATAAAAAGTTTTTATTTTGGTTAGAAAAGATCCTAGAAAGCTATTTTATCAAATAATGTAGCCATATTGAAAAAGATGCAGTTGTGGGTTTTATCTAGTCAAGATCTTGTGTGCTTTTAAAGGAAGTAAATGTACTTTTCTTAAGTATTCCTTTTAAAGTCAGCTTCAGTGGAGAGAATCGTAGCTAATTTATGATATTTGGGTGATAGGAGATGCTTCTTCTCATGTAGAGGATGGAAAGCACAGACAGCTTTTTTCTCTAGACCAGGCCAGCCCAGGTCTTGGTTCTAGGCAGTGTTTATTTTTTCCATGGCATGGTCTTCAACCCTGCTCTTGGGACCACCTTCCATAGTTAAGGAAGTAGTTTTTCTACGATATGAGAAGCAAATAGATTTATCATCTTTCATAAGTTCCATGCAGGGAGATAGGGACAGGGTTAAGTTTTCATGACAAAAATATTACCCACATCTTTAAGGGAAGGCAAAACACAAAAGTTCTAAACAATTTTCAGATATCTCCACAGTGAAAATTGTCTAAACATTCTGCCAAGTTTCCATTTCTCTGTCATTCTTCTGAATAGGTACTCCCAATGCCCTCTCCAACCTTGACTATTTGTATGACTCAATAGAATACATACACTCTAGACACATCATCTATTTTACAGTGCAGTGCTTTGGGTAGACAATTTGTTCGAGACTTTCACCTTGCAGATAGGTTAACTGGCAGAGAATAGGAGAACAGAGGAATATAAAACTGTCAAATAGAATCATATTAAATTTATGAGTTCCCAGAACAAAAGCTGACTGTGCCCCTCACTACTTCCCAATCATATTAAAGAAAATTTGGAGAAAAAAATCTAGAAACAAATCAGATTCCCTAAGCATATGACCACAAAATAATAAAGAATTATACTGTTATGTCAGAAAAAGGTAAGACAAGGGAAACGATTCTGCAAAAAGCAACACTTTCTGACATTACCAATGTAGAAATACACCAATTATCTAGTTAATTTGATAACAGAGTACAAAATACCTAAGAAAAAGTAGTCTGCTCAGCTCTTAACAAGCATGGAGGAATGTCTTCCGAGGCTGGGCGTGGAGCAAAAGTTTGGCCAGTATTTTGTTCAATCAATGCTCAAAGAAACTCTATGAATCATTTAATATTTTTCTCCATATTAAAAATTATAAAAATGAGATAAAAAAAAGTTAAGAAAATTTAAAAAAAATAAAATTTTTAAGCAACAGAGCAAGAGTACAAATCAAGGCATTCTGGTCTCAAAGCCCATTACATGAACCATGTTATCTTTAGTCTCTCATCTATCATCAATAAACTGTATGGCAGAGAAAGTTTGTCTATGGCCCCCTCCAACAGCTCATTTTATTCTCCCCTTACATCAAATTAGGACATTTTCTTACCTTCTCATTCTCCTATCAAAATTTATGCATCTGATATTTTATTTTCTCAGAGTTTTGATATCTGCTGATTCACAGAATAAATGTGTTCACATCAAGCAGTCAACAGTTAAAAAATAGGTTAATATTTCTACTTAAGATGATGGATATCTTCTAAAACACAGACCAGTCTTGTGGAATTTCTGTCCACTGATCCCCATGGACAGTAGCTTTGGTATAGGATCCTTATCTACCACATGTGTGTTCCCAGCCCCCAGCTGAGTGCCTGGGTTAAAACTCAATGATAATGTTAGCTTATTGGATTGTACAGACAAAATAGAATTCTTCAGCAACTATACACATAAGCCAATTTCATCTACAAAAGACTTGCTGGGCCACCATAGCTCCTAGCTCCTTTAGGTTCAACTTTCCCAACAACAACAAAAATCTCTAAACTGGGACATGTTAGCTAAGAATGTCCTTCTTCTGATAAAAAGTAGGACACAGGGCTCGGGATATAGCTCAGTGGCACAACGCCTGCCTGGCAAGCACAAGGTCGTGAGTTCACTTCCTGGAATGAAAAAAAAAATGTAGAACACACATGTTACACAGGTCACTTGCTATATACTGCCATGTTGTAGTCATTTACATGGAAGAGCGGATGGACCCTGTCCCTATATGCCATGAAAGGCAAGTTTTGGTGAGGTGATAACCTGGAGGGAAGACCTTAATCCTGCATCATTGCTTAAGTGTACCAAGCTGTAAGCGTAGGGCAACATGGAATCCTACCTCCGCAAGACAGCCCACAAATTAAGAAAAAATCTTTTTGAAAGAATAGTAGCATCCAAAATGGGAAAATGACTTTTCAGCTTCACAGATTTTCCTAGAGATATATCTATAGAAAAATCTTCAATAAGGCAGATTGCATTTCCCAAGAAAGCACAACTTGGTCTCTTTCTCCACAAATTCCTCTCACATTGTGACCTTGTGATTTCCCTCATTAAAAGGTATTCCCTTGCTTTAAGTCTAAGTGGGCCTGAAACTGGACTGGAAGTGATGCAGTGTTATTTCCATCTAAGTGACACAACTTCTGCATGGTTCTCCTGGACACTTATTTACACATTGAACCAGGCTGTGAAGAAGGTCCATGGAGGTGCTACATGAAGGTGTTCTGGCGCTTAGGCCCCAACTGAGATCCTAGCTGACAGCCAGTGTCCTATCTGCAATGTAGATGAAGAGGTCTTCAAGATGGCTCCAGCCCCAGACACATTCTGACCCTAATCATGAGATCCCCAGAAAATACCATCTAGATGAGCCCAGTCATTGCTCAGAACCACGGACAATGAAAAAACTTGTGTTGTCTAGGGATGACTTGTTATGCAGCCTGGAAACAGGTTTAGAAGTCACTTCCTGCAAACATGAAGATTAAAGACCAGAAGAAATTTGGGCTTTCTCAATAAGAAGAGATAATTAAAGCAGTTCAAAAACTGGGTGGGATGGACTGAGCTACACAGTCAGAACAATTCCCTTTCCCATTTTATAAGTTCAGGAGCTGTAAAACCTCCCCTGAGAGCATGCTGAGCCTGCCCAGAGAGAAGCCACCCCACAGACGATTAGAATGTAAGTGGATAACGAGCCATTTGAATTATCTGCTCTAGTTCAAACACATGCTGTTGCCAATATGCTGTGGCAGCCAGCTAACATCTGAGCATCTTTAATTTAAATTGCATATACTTAACTTGAAATGGCATCTATACTCTGAAACTAAGAATTTACTGTACCATCATCGGATCATGGGAGAAATCATCTTTTCAGAAATTTTCTAAATGTGCCTTTTTACTGAGCTCTAATGTGGTAACAGCTTAATGCCTGATGGCTCCCAAGTCAAATGTTTCAGAGTATAAGATGTAACTCCTATTCCAATCAGTTTGTTAATATACATGCTGTCTCCTGTCTACATATGTGAATGGAATGATGCTCAGTAGCTTGGGTCTCACTTTCTTATCAACGACAAAACTGTATCTGTAAACTGAAACAATAGATACATTTATAAAATCAACAGTTGACTTATCAAACTCCAGCAAAAACAAACCTTCCAAGGCAAAAAATCCAAAGGAAGCTGAAAGGAAACAAACTTATGATACAAATTTGAGAATGTACTTAAAATAAAAATGATATTTTAACACAGCATTCGTGGAGTTCAAATTCTAGGCTCAGGATAAAAATGAACAAAAAGAACATACACCAAAAATCTGTTAGACCTATCCAGGTTGCATTAAGTATTAAAAACAGATGGGGAGATAGTCATATAAAATGACTCTCAGCACTCCTTCTACTTGTCCCTTGCCATTTTTCACATTGTTGACCATCTAACATTCTCTTCCTCCTGTCCCACAACTACCTTTCACTTGGATTTTTTATTGCTTCTACTCCCCTGCCCCATCTTTTCTTGCCTCCTAGGAGGCAATTTCTAGAGGCTAGACCACCCTGATTCGCAGCCTCATTATCTTTCACAGACTGCATGTTTTTATGAGCTAAATCATCTAGCCACAGTTTCTTTGTGGTTTTAAATGTCCATGTTGTCTTCTTTCCTCATTACTGTCCCGTGAAAGGGGGAAGGCACAGAGGTCTGTTTACAACTCCTGTCTACACCATCTGACCTATCTCATCCCTTCTGTAACATCAATTTCCCCCAACATATCAATGACTGCTCAATCTTGATCTTTATTTAGGTCCCTATTTCTATCAAATGATCGTCCTATTCTTATAAAAGAACCACACCATGACTACCTGTGTGTCTAGTTCTGAAGTGCAATTTATGAATATCAGAGATCTTAGAAATGGTTATCAGTATGGAGATTCTGGGCCAAAAGCACTATGAGCATCTATTACAGAAGACAGATCTGAGTGCTAGATAGCTTTGGTTTCCCATCCTGATCCAGTCTCCTCCTCTCTCCAACCAGCTCTCCACTCAGCTCTGGCCTGGAAGATCTGCATGAACTACATCAAGGGGCTCCCATGTCCTCTGATTTCTGGTTGGTTTGCATGATGGAGGCCCTTGGCTGTAATCCAGAAAAGGAGAAGAGATGGGGGTTAGAATTTATTTCCTTGCCTCCTCGCTGTAATGTAGCCTTTCTACTATTCTCATCCCTAAATGAAGCACCATCTCATCTCTCAGCAACACTCTCCTCATCTGCGGAGTCCCAGACTTCCATGTTTCTTGTCCCTGAGCACCTCACTAACTTGCCTATACCCTGAACTTAGTTTCTGCTTTAAACCCTGTTCAGATGATTCCAATTTCAGCATATGATCAGTTTTCTACTAGAACTCTAATGGAAACATTTACCTCTTTAGTAGCATTGTCTATGCTTTACAAAAAACCTGTAAAATTGACTAAAAATTTAGAAGCATAATAAAATGATGGTGCAAAAAAAGAAAGAAAATTATCCAGAATCCTATCACACTGTTAGAATGTTGATATATTGCTTGGCAGTATTTCTGATGCACAGTTAGCATAGTTGTAATTAAAGTATTTATAAAATCTCATCTTACTTATTTAATATTATAAAATAAACATTTTGCTAATCTTTATAAATATCATCTTTAAAAGCTGCATAATATTCTATTAAGGATATGTGCTACAATTTGCTTGATTTTTCTCATATTGAACATTTGGCATGCCCTTTACAAATGACCTTCACCAGCATACGTTCACACATACCATTACACATATGTTGATTTTCTTTCCATTTCTCTACTAGCTTTGCTATAGGGAAATTTTTAAAGCTTGCATATATCCTATAAAACAAAATCCACTTTCCTAGGATATACTAGGAATAAATAATAACTTGGATAAATCTAATCTTTGTCATCTTATAATTATTTTAGCTTCCTGATCATGCTTTCCTCTTAATGTCAGTGATCCTCTCTGATGACTATATGTAAAATTGCTAATAGAAGCCTACAAAAATGTCTTATGACTAGGATTATCCACATAGTTTTTCTCAGTGCCCATAGAACCTGGAGGAGGTAGGAAAAAAATATTTGAGGCCAAAATGGGGTTAAAAAAAAGAGAGAGAAATAGAATGCTGGGTGAGTAAAATAGGGATAAGCATTTAAATAGCATAAATAGATAGTAGTACTTCAAAGCCATCACTCCATCCCCAGTTCTGTACATTCTCTGAATCATGTCAGGCAACCTGAGAATTATTTCACTCAAGCAGCCTTTTGTACATTATCTTATTTTCTCCTCATAACATCACTTTCAGCTAATTACAGTGAGATTTCCCACTGAACATATACAAAACAAATAGATGGAGAATGTCTTAGTAATTTTTCAATGTTAGGATAAATACCTGATACCCAAAGTTAAATGAGGAAAGGTTTATTTGGGCTCACAGTTTGTAGAGATTTCAGTCCAGAGACAGCAGGCTCCGAGGCAGGATGGCATGGCGTAGGAGAGCAGTATAGGAATAGCTGCTCGCTTCATGGCAGACAGGAAGCACAGTGCAAGGAAAAGCCAGGGAGAGAGATACACTGCTCCAAGTCACAACGTGTAAACTGCCTGTTCCAACTTGAAGCCACCTTCCAATAACAAGTCAGTTACACTTCCACATTAATCCGATCACCCTCCAAAAGTCACAGCTTTAAACACATGAGGCTTTAGGGGGACATCTCGTTATAAACCACAAGAGAAATAAGATGATTCTACCTTCATCTGATTTCTTTAGACATGATTTGGTTCCTGTGATGGTTTAGATGGAAAAAAATCTCCCCAAAAGCTCATTTGTTAATGGCTTTGTCTCCAGCACAGCGATGTTCAGAGATGAGGCTTTGGGAAGTGATTGGATCATGAAGGCTTTGATCTCATTAATGGATTTACCCACTGATGGGTCATAATTGAATGAACTATTAGGAGATGGTGGAAACTGTATGTGGTGGGGTTTACTAGGAGAAGTAGTTGATTAGGGGTGGGCCTTCAAAGAGTATAGCTTGTCCCTTGATGATGATTCTCTCTCTCTCCTCTCTGTCTCTCCTTCTCTCTCTTTGTCTGTCTCTCTCTGTCCCGCTCTCTCCTCTCTCTGTCTCTCCTCCTCTGTCTCTCTCTGTCTCTGTTTCTCTTCCTCTCCCTCTTCCTTCTCTTTCTCCCTAATTCTCACCCTCTGTGAGGTAAGAAGCTTTGTGCCACCATACCCTCTGCCATGATGTTCTGCTTTATCATAGTCCAGAAACATTAGAGCCAAGGAATCATGGGCTGAAAGCTCTGAAATCATTAAACTAAATGATTTGAAATCATTTAAATTTGTTCTCAGTGACAGAAAGCTGACTAACATAGTTGCTAAAATGGGAATTAGGCAAAGTGGATGAGCAACCTAAGGTCGTATCATCTACCTGCGACAGAGAAAGGTCTTCAGAGAAAAGCCTGGAAAGCTGGGGACTGAAGTCCCTGACCAAATATCCCTGACACTGCCCCACACCATGTCTAAGTACAGTCTAAAATTATACTGTGTAGTTCTATAGGCTGCCAAGATATCCATAAAATATAAGAAATGTATAGCATACAGCCTCCTCAGCAGACACCATCAGCTGCTGAAGACAGAGGCTGAAAATGAGCCGTGAAGCAGGAGCCTCGACCAATTATTCCTGTGTAGTGCATGGATCCCAGATCAATACTCACAAAGCACTGACAAAGTGAGAAAGTACAAAAAGGATTTTTGTGCCTTCACTTGTCAAGCTAGAAGGGACTAGGACTAGAAGGGATTTAAAATAAGACTAAATTCAAGCTCTTAATTTCAGTTTCAGTCTTCTCTATCTTCCTTGTCCATATGTCTACTCATTCCTGTATCCTGATGTCGTAAAAATATCCTGCCAATTATTGAAGAGGATAATACATTATCAGTCTGTTAGCAACTTAGCCAACAGTTATTCTCCCTTCTCATGGATACAGCATCCAGGTTGGAAGATATATCATGAGGGTACTAGATCATTTTCTCTTTCCTACTCTCAACATCCCAGCCTTCCTTGTCCTTTACTAGTTCAGACCCAGTGAGAAGGAAGGGGTCTTCTGTTATAAGCAAAGCCTTTAGATGTCTCTATTTGGTTCCCTGGCTTTGACATGTTACAATAACATGATGCTTGAAGCGACAACTATTATTTTGGAACCACTAGATGACTGATACAAAGATAAAAGTTTCATATTACCAGGATGATCATCCAGAAAGGTGGAGAAACCCTTTAAAGTATCTCTGAGCAGGCACATCAAGCTTCAAATGACAAAATTTACAAATCTTTATAAACAATAAATATTATTTTCTTGAAACCGTAATTAGAGGCCGTGTGTGTGTGTGTGTGTGTGTGTGTGTGTGTAGCTTACTGCATCCTAACTACTATACCCATTCAGGTAACACATACAATTTGATATGGGTTTCAATACCCGAGTCCAAAACACTGTCAAAGGCATTAGTTGTGAGTCCCTGTGGCAGAAGTAGTATTTTTTTGAGTAAAGACTTTGCCTAGATAGCTGTCAGAAGTAGTTTGTATACCTTTCTCTCGACACTACCAAAAGCTTGCTTGGTTGTTTGCTTATGTACAGCACTAGATGCCAAAGTTAGGGCCTCTTAGTCCAGTCTCTCTCTCTCGCTCTCTATTGACCCTCAAA
>RJWT010001727.1:0-45688 GCA_004365215.1 Cuniculus paca
TTAAAAATAAATGTGGAAGGTAACATGAGCAGGAAGGGCCCTTGATATTTCATAAGTAAAATATTTTTTCTCATTTTCTTTTTTCTTTAAGAACCAAGACTATAATTAATCATCATAAGGCACAGAAAACATACTCTGGTAAAACATGAACTCTGCTTTCCAGGCAGACCAGGTAAAGGATGTAAAGATAATATTTCATACTGTAGTTTAAAATCATTAATTAGGAAACTCAGGTACAAAGCCCATTAAGCAAACTTTGCTAAGACTTTTGCACTTTTCTTCACTTTTTCATAGACTCAAGTATTATATTCTAGAGTTAATAAAATGTACTTTCCAAGCTTTCCCTTTCATCCAACTCTTCCCAACCAAACACCTGACATTTTACTTGAAGACAATGCTTTGCATTCAGTATGAGAAGTTAAATCTATTTTCAAACAATACTGAGGCAGTATTTCTGGTAACAGGCAACACATTCATCATTGCTATTTGCAAGTGATTCTATAGATGCATATTTTAATAAATTTCAGCTTTAATGTTTATTGAGTTACATGTCAGAAGTTATAATTGCTTCTAATAAGTAATAACTCTTTAGAATTCTTAAAAAGGTTTTAGCGTTTTGGTCTATAAACAACAAAAACCAAATAATAATAATAATAATAGTAATATTAATAATAATAATGGCAACCATTGCTTTTGGACCAACTATTCCTTTTCCTAGAAAAAAAAAAGTACAGTTTTATTTCTCTGTCCCTATTGATCTTAGGATAGCTTCGAATACATGTACTAATGATTTATTTTAACCCAATTAACGAACTTCTATTTCAGAGAGAAATTCTAGCGTGGATACCTGTGAACAAAGGGATGTCAGGAGGTGAGCACAGCACGTGGTCCCATGCCTCGGGCCTCTCTGCAGTGACACGTGTTCATTTCCACGTGTTCAGTTCCACGTGTTATACTCTCACCTAGGAACACTTTTGTCTTCATAACCAAAAGCCAGATCCTCTTTGTAGTCTGTAACAATAAAAATAAAAATGCGAAAAGTATATTACTATAAATTATGCATAGTGATCCAGGTTTTCATATTTTACCTTATTTAGAAATTATTTTGGTAAATGGTTGATTAGTTTAAAACAGGATAAGTTATAAGAACAGCAATAATTGTAATTCACAGAAGCAAGGCAATGAATGAAGTAAATTTTAAGTTTATTATGGTTGCACTTGACATAAACATACAGTCTGAAAATCTGATATAATCCTAAAGCCAATGTTGATTAGCCATTGCTCCGGAGATAGAGCTCCAGAGAAACATTGCTTAGGATCATTTCCTTGCACTGCCACTTAACATCGAGGAAATGATGGCTAAGTCTTCCAGTCTATAAAATAATTATGAATTAATTTTGTAAAATGGCTTAAGATAGTGTTCGACTCATTGTAAATTGCCAATGGATGGCCAGTTTGGTTGCATAAGGTAAGTTTGAAAAGGGAATTTTTCAGACCAACTTCTTTTTTTTAATGAAAATAATACACAGATAATACTCTTTTATAATTTAAAATTATGTATGAAGAATATAATAATCTTTATGAATTTACTGTCTGTGATAACTAAAATTAATATATTAGCATTTCTTTTCTACAAGTCTACACAAATATTACTTTTATTTCATTTTTTATAACAATGGAAGATAAAGGGAAATGTTTCATAAAGGGTAGTGTGGAGAAAGTACTTAGCTGTGTAGTTAGTAATTAATTTTTGATATTTTCTTTAGTTTCCAGTATTTCAAATGTGAGAAACTGATTTTGCATTCTTTAGGGAACAAGGACAATTTGTCTTTGATTTGTGATTTATCACTTCATTCTTGTAATTATCCTACCTTATAGAATGCATACTTATTTACACTGAAATATACTCACACATACACACACAGTATTTTATTTTCTTCTTTATGTATTTTAGTATTATCTCATCTATATTCACAATAGCCCTATAAATATTCTAAAATCTCTGACACTGAACTTAAAAATCTTAAGAATTGTGGTTTTTATGTATTTAATTTTTCTATTACTTTAGAAAAGCATATTTTCTTTATATGTTCTAAAGTATATTTATTGTACTTTATAGATGTTTAAAAAATTGTTCTTTAAAAACATTGTTAGAATGTTTTAGTTTTTGAAATTTTGATTTACTTGATTTGACTTTTCTGGTATTACCACCTGCCTAACTTAATGTGGAGAAAAATTAACAAGAACTAATAAAATTGCATCATTTTCTCCAGTGTTTCAACCTTTTATTTATGTATCATGATTTGTTCCTTTCACCAGAATTTCCAATTTAAAACTACATTGTTATGATAAATATGTTTAACTGTTCTTGACTTTAGAGTTTCACTAGGAAGAACTGTGTATATAGACTGTGGATTTAAATTTTAAAAAAATTTAAACATAAACTTCATACTGGAATTGCTTTATGAAGAATGAATGTCAAATTTTATCTACTACAATTATTAATGCATTATTAGTACTTTAGACTTTATCATTAAAATCCTGCTGTTCTTCAAGTACACACACCTTGACTGTGATGGATGAATGAGAAGTGATAGAAGGAATCTTGAATTGAGGACTCCATGAACTAACCACCATTTTGTAAAGGAAAGCATATCTGTTTAATCTAACTGCTCTGAAGCGGGTTGGTATGATGGTATTCTTATTTTCTAATGGTTAGACTCTGACTCTTGCGAGGTAGCCAGCCATAACCACAAACCCTACAAAAATAGACTTTTGAACAAATAGTGAAGGCTTCGGAGTATGAAGCCAAAGCAAAACATTTTTCCATTAATTTTTCATAAACACTTTTGAAATAAAAAGATCATTAGTGTGACTCAGGAATAATAAATATAGTTCTTTGTGGGAGAAACATCTTCTAAATTCCTATTTCTCCATGTCTGTTCATCCATGCGTAATGTTACAAAAAAGTGAGGTATCAAAATGAAAGATCTGAAAATAAATGAAGATAATTTCCATCAATCTTTTAGTTTTTAGGTAGCTATATTTATCTATGTGATCTAACACACTTTAATTATACCATTCTGCAATCACGTCCGGCATTAGAAACATTATATAGTAGCTCAGGAAAAAACACAATGAAGACATTCTAGTTAATTTTGGTGGTTGTGGTACTGGAGTTCTAATTCAAAAAAATATAATTTTGGACAGAAGAGATGGCTTCCTTTTCTCTTTTGTTCTTCTACTTCATCCTCCTTGAAGTGTGAAATATCTTCTTTATTTTATATTTAATAATATTTTAAAGACGCACTTTTCAGTAAGAAAAGCGTTCCTGTGTTTTGACAAGGTTTTCATTTAGTATTCATGTGGAATTGATTCTAAGACCCCCATGGTTGCCAAAATGTATGGGTGCTAAGGTCCTTTATATAAAATGGTCTCAAATTTCCATAGAACTTCTGTAGATATTCCTATATACTTTAAAGCATCTCTGGATTACTCGTAATGTGTACTATAGTGCAAATGCTATATAAATAGCCTGCTATACTGTATTGTTTAGAGAATAATAATAGTGATAATTTATACCTTTTTACTACAAATACAACTTTTTTCAAATATTTTTATCCACTAGTGGTTGAATCCAGGAATGAGGAACATGCCGGTGAGGAAGGCATAAATTTTATACCAAGAATTTTCTATCCAGCTTAAAGTATACAATGTTATGTCTACAAGTTAGTTTTAAAAAGGCATGCATATTGTATTTAGAAGTCTTAGAACTTATTAAATATCTTCATTGACTTTAGAGCTATAAATACTTTAGTTTTATTCAGACCAAACTTTTCTGTGTTCCCACAGAAGAAGGACAATCTGAAACAATGTTTCCAGGTGTGTAGTAGTCTTATACCCATCCCAGTGCTCTGTTCTGCCTCCGTTTGATGTAGGCATATCAGTTAATATAATGGTTGGATGCATTTGATAGCATCTGCAGCACTAGGTAAAGTTAATGATTTGTATTTAAAACTTTTAGGTACATTGCCACATTCAGCATAGACATCAATTTAATTTTGGAGAGTACTTATATTTTAAGAATATTCACAGAATTAATCTGGTCATGACACACACAGTAGTTTCAACCTTCTTAATTAGATACGTATTTTGCAATTGACTTCATTTTAAGAAGTCATGATTATATGATCAAAATATATAAAATAACTTGAAGAAAGTAACATAGAATAGATTTCCCATCTTTTTTTTCCTTACATTATTATAATTATTATTTTCACACCAAATATGAAGCATTCAGCAACATTACTTTGTTTTATACTTGCAGTAAGAAACTGTAAAAGGTGGAATTATTTTTCATAGAAGTTTTAAAATGAGGTAAATTGTGTATTTTTTGCTGTTTATCCAAGGGGCTTGCAATTTCTCTTAAGGGCATGTCTGGGATGCTTATATAAGAAAATCTCTTCCAAATATAAGGGGAAGTGAATTGCATATCAGAGTTTAGAATGTCATTTCAGAGAGATATATTTCTGTTATTTGGTAAGATTAACAAAGTATTTCACTGGGAAATAAATAGTTTCTTTGGTTAAATTCAAAGTCCTAGTTCGTCAATTCATAATTCACTATGCCTCTCCCCAGTTATGAAACCTTCCTTCTCTTCTTCAACTATTCTTTACAGCATGCAAAGTGAAGACAGACATGTTTGTATTGATGAACTGTTATGGATGGAGAATTTTTTAACTACACTGTGATCAATTATGAATATTTCATGGAAGTTTTTATACTTTCAAAAATAAGCTGCATATTTAAATCTTTTAAATTGCTGCACATTACATTAATTTACTTCAATTTTTATCTTGTGTGATGGTTGTACTGTAGTTTAAAATTTAGGTTATGTTTTTAATTCATTACTGAAGGTAAGAAATGTTAGGAGGGAAGCAGGAATGTTATGATTACGGTTATCTTTTTTGATCTGAAACATATGAATTGAGGTATCTCATTATTTTTCAAAGTAAAAGCGGTCTATGATTAACAAGGTCTACATTTCAATTTTTCACATCAGTAAGCACTTATTTATATAATATTTTTCAAATTTCTCATCCTTTCCCCCTTCCTCTTAAAATTAAAAAAATTACTACTAACTGGAAATAGGGCACAGATATCCAGGAAATGTAATTTGGCAATAAATGCTGTTTTGAAATACACTGCATGGTTTGTGGATAAATATTTCTTTAATGTGTGTAATTACTGGATCAGCAGAATAAATGTGGTCATGTCCTTGTAATTAATACATTGTCAAAAGTTCATTTAAGTATAATAATTTTACTGGGAAAATGCTGTCTATGTGTTTCCTGCAATAATTTGTTAAATTAAGTGCAATAAATATAAAATTACCCCTAAGAATATATTTTTTCAAGTTCTTTTTCACGGCATGTTAAATAATGATTTTAAGAAACTTGTGCATACATCTCCGTTATCCTAGGCCTTACTTCAATTAAAATTACTCAGTGATGTATATGGATATATACTACTTCTATATATCACAATACACTTTTTCTAGAAATTGAACTTCAGGTTTAAAATATAATATATCTTAGACATCATGTTAATAAATAGCCAGGAGTTTTGCTAACTGCCATGTGCTTTCCTTTAATGCAGGATGTAGGAAAGTATGGCTGTCCCTTGCTGTGGGAAGCTGAGCATTTATCCATAGAGAATGCAGTCACAGAAACACAAGATTTTAGGACTGGAAGAGATCACTTCATGCTGCCCTTTATTTTATAGTCTTATTTTACACAGATCCAAGGTCTCACAGAAAGATGCTGAACTCTGTTATCTAAAACAGCTGTGGGCATTCAAGGAGGACATTGATAAATTAAAGATGCTTTGTTTATAATCTTCTGGCCAAAGGGCTATAGGGAATATGGTTTACATTTACCTGTGAGGAGGATGTAGCTGAAAAGTCTTTAAGTAAAGAGCAATGAGGAAATAAGTGATATTCAACAAGGTTAGGAATAAAATGCAGTTGGTGGTAGACACTGCAAGTTTTTTGCTTCCTTCCTTATGTGCAAGGGATAAAAATAAAGATAAATGGAGTAAAAACTAAAGTAGATGAGAGAAAATGGACATTTGCTGAATCAACAAGCATATGTTGCTGTATGATGTCAAATTTGACAGTATCTTCATGTCTTCTTTACATCCAGTTTTCTTTTGATAGAAAACAATATTGACAATATATAGGAATAGATCAACAACTCGTTTACATACTACATAGTCTTAATCAATTTTCGCAAGTATTTTAACAGCCTTTCTAATCAACTTGTTAGTCCAAAATCTATTCAGCTTTAGAAAAGACAGTTACTTTGCACTTAAATCCATATTTTACTACTTTATTGGTCTATTTTAACCCACGATGGATCACTTGTCTTCTTTAGTTTTTCCAAAGTACCACTAGCTCAAATTTACTCAATGTGTTAGATGTTGAGTGAAAAACTGTTGAATATAAAAGAGGTATTAAAACTTACCAGAGTGAGAAAGATTCTAAAATGAAATAGTAGGCTTTGCTGTACCTAGCAATGCATCCACCATTTTTCACCTAGTAAAACATAGTTCCACAGAACACTGGACACATCATGTAAAACTAGGGCTCTGCATTCTTATTTAGTGTCTGTGCACATTTTCTGTTTTTCTTTTACTCTTTCTGTCCTAGGCTGCTTATAAATGTATTTTTCTCCTATGATTATGCAGAACTCAGGTATTCACCACCCTAACATTATGTTTTGATGGGCCTGTCTTAAAACACCTCAAGAAGCTTCAAAATGCCATGTTCCATTTCATAAGTTATGCAATTCCCTAATTATACAAAAATACCAAAGAATTTGTATTAATCTATTTCCTATTAGTGTAACAAAATATCTGAGGCAGGTTAAGTATAAAGTAAAGAGGTTTGTTTGACTCATAGTTTTAGAGACTGAAAGTCCAAGACCTGGTGGCCCTCCTATTTGACCTCTGATGAGGATCAAATGATAAATGGCATCATGGTGAAAACTGATGAAAGAGGGGGAGATCACATGATGAGAAGGACCCAGAAGGATTCAGCATCCAGGCTTTCTCTAGTACTGCAACTTGCTCTCCTGAGGCTTGCTCCATGAAACCAGCATTAACACCTTTCAAGGTCAATACCCAGTGACCTAACTGCCTTACACTGGATTCTTTCTCTAAAAGGGTCTACCATCTATTAATACCACCACCTTTGGGACAAACTTACAATGCATGATCCTTTGGGGAATGCATTCCAACCATAGCAACATTGATGTACTAATTTTTTTCCTCTTTCTGCTACTTGGGTCTTAGGGGTAACCTTAAGAAGCATATCAGGTAGTATCAGAAAAGTTCTCAGTGTCTCAGAAAAATTTTAAATATAGTAGTGAAAACATACAGCATAAGCATGGGTATATATGTAGGTATTCAGTTGAAAACAATAAATAACCAGAATTTTAATAACAAACAAATGCACATAAAATAATATTGTGCAGGCAAGAAATGTTCAGAGAATAAAGAATTTAATTGCTGACTTAGAACTTTCTGGGAAGTTTTGGTATATGGTCACAGAACTTTGCTATGAGTCAATAGAGAATTGTACTTTAGATCTGGTGAACTAGACAAGTTAATGTCAATGCTAATCAAGCTAAGCTTCAAGGTTCTTTCTTTCATGGATCACTGGTACTGACAAGTAGTTACCTTGGCAATGGTCTTATGTAGTCATTTGTTTGCTTATGTGATTATAAAGTTTTGAATGTAAAATATTTTAACTGTAACAGATTAAAATGTTGCCTACTTCTCTAATTTCTTCTCCATTTCCCTTCTTACTGGGTCAGGTTATGTTGTAGTGGCTGTAGTCCAGGCAGGTTTCTTGCTCTGAGGAAGTTTGGTTGGTGTACATTAATTGAGGTTTAGTGGTTTATATGCATGTGTTTCATAACCACTTATGTGAGGCTGCCAGATAACGTTCAGGACATACATTAAATGTGAATTTCAAATTTAAAAAATAGGTAATTTTTAGTGAATGTTTAAAAATTGTATTTCTCATTTGAAATTCAAATTTAACTAGGCTTCCTCTATTTTCGTTTGCTAAATTTTAGCCATCATGTAGTCCTATGCTTGCTTTCTGCCTTAATTCTGATGTATGGTAGCTATGAGTATGCTTCTCCACCACCCATATCTACTTTTCATCTGAGAAGACCCACCCAGGGACACAATCTCAGAGATTATGTTGCAAAATACGCAGGGCCAATAGGGCTCTGATATGGAAGGAATGTAGATAACGGAAGAGAAACAGGGTTCAGAATTTCCCCAAACAGAAGTTGTGCTGTGAATACTTTTTCTAAATCTTATAGCTCATATGTTAAACAATGAAAAATAAAAATATCTGTGGTAATAGATTGCCAGTGCTAAATTTAAACTGTATTCTCGTTTCATCATTTTTACCATACTAATTGTCTTTTTGTCTCAGTGGAATAAACAAGATTATTGTTAGAACTAAGTGAGATAATGTGTAATAGACCTGGCCAAAAAATAAAAAAAATAAAAATAAAGAACTGACAATAAATTACTGGGAATAATAGTAATAGTACAATGGGACTAATAATATTACTATTATTACTGATGCTTTTGTTAGGACAAGAATGTACCTGATATAATTCAACAGGTATAAGTGAGAGTTTGTGAGTTTCAAAATCTCATGGGTCAACTCAGAATTATTTTGTGAGTATCTCCATGAAGATGATAAGTTTCATTAATACCACTCAGTGAAGGGTGCATGACCTCCAGAGTCTCTTATGGTACATGAGAATTGTCTAGTATTTGTTCCGTCTTCTCGATCTTTTCAAGTCTAAGAACAAAAGTGGTTTAGAGTCAGCTACTAACTACTTGATTTCAGTAGGCAGAGGATCTGTAAAGGAAATTTTCTTTTCAATTTAAAGAATGAAAAATGTCATAGCTATGATTCCTTCCTTCAAACTACTAAAACAATTCAAATAAACTAATTCATTTTAAGATCACATTTGCTCAGGCTCCACTAACACTACATACACAATCAAGCCAGCTAATCAAATTATTCCTCATCAGAAGAAACCAGAAATTCTCAATTGGGCTGGAAGATCATGGGAGAGTTGTACCTCAATTCATGAGAACCAAATATTAACTAACCCTGAAAATTGTTTATAAACTTCTCTGACACTCATTAATTCAGTATAAAGATTTGGTAATCAAACTTTCAAGTAAATATGTGAAAAAAAGTAGTCATTATTCAAATAAATGAAATCATCAATGGGCAAAAATAGAACAGATTTTCCTGAGATAAAAGATACGCTATGAACTGAATATCTGTGTTCCTGTAAAATTGATATACTGAAGTCTTATCCCTCAAAAACATGGTGTTTGGAGTTGGGACCTTGGGGAGATAATTTAGAAGAGTCCATCAGGATAGGGAACATTGAATATAGAAAGCTACATCAGTAAATATTTTCTACTGTAGGCTTTAATTCACTTTAATTCTCAGAACCACCACCAGTCCCAATATGTATTATAAAAGAACAGACTTCTTTACTTACTTCCAAACATAGTCAGCACGGGGACAAATGCTTATCTAAGCCTCACATCTATCATTCTAGTTGGTATGTATGGTAATTTTCTCTAAATTGGCTGGTTTTCTCAGGCTACTGTATCATCCTGAGATATTAAGTTTTTAAATTGGCTCTTCCCACCTCTTTAAAAGTTAGATGGCTGATTGCTGTCACATAATTTAATGATCTAGTCCAATCTATACAATGACTGTGTAACATGGGCAAGATAATTGTAGATGAATTGCATGCCATTAATCAGTTGGCTTTTTGTTCTTACATGTCCCATTGCTTATCATTCAAGGAAGAAAATTGTCTTTTGACAGGGGTCCCATTGCAGTCTTTTTACTGTCCAATAACATCAAGGCTGAGATTACAAAAGATAAATGAAGATGATATGAGTAGAGTGGAACCTGGTTAAAAGGCCTGTTTTCATATGAATTGTGTTTGAAGAGATTAGAAATGTATCTCTATTATTGAAGAATGGATTGTAGGAGGTTTATATATTTTAAAATATCAAAATAATTTAAAAAACAGATGCTCTCCTTTGAGGTACACCAATTTATTTAAGACAGTATCATGCATTGTAAAAAATTAAAACACTGAAATTCTAATCTCAGGGAGAATCTGCCATCTTTGCTAATCTCTTTTTTTTTTTTTTTTTTTTTGCAGCGCCGGGGATTGAACTCACGACCTTGCACTTGCCAGGCAGGCACTTAGGTCACTGAGCTAGATCCCCAGCCCTTCCTTGCTAATCTCAATAAACAATGGCAGCACTAAGAATATTTTTCTCGAGAGACAGCCTAGGCACTCTACTCACTATACCTGTACCTCACAGGTGAGAACTACATCTTAATTTTTGTACTCTTATAGCTTGTCTCAGCACTTAACATTTACTACATGCTCAAGTAATGTGTCTTGAATAAACCAAGCATTCTGATCTGGTAAGTTTAACTACAATTAAAGAGTTATTGGTACAAAAACAAATATAAGACTTCTGGAGGAAGAGATAGTGGTGAAGAGAATTGTGATATTTCCAATTGTATAAGGTGAGCAATAGGCAGTCTGATTGCAAGGTGAAAGTAAAGGAGTTATTCATTTAATTGTTAAAGATAACTAAAATGTGATATTTAAAAATGATCTTTTTATTAAATATTTTATCCACATAATTATGTTTATATACATACATGCTCCTGTATATGCGAGGTTATGTATATGCTTTTTGATTTGTTAACTTTAAACTTTTTGGTTAGACTTCGGAAGGAACAACTCACTGTAATTTACTTCACTAATGCATTTCAATACTGGGTGATGAAGGGAAATGGACTTTATTTCTCTTATCGACTGACTTTCTTCATATTATTCCAGATGTTCTTGAATGTACTCTGTTCTTTTTTCCCAAGTGTCTCCCCTTGTTACCTTCTGGATGGAAACATTTCCATGGGAATGCCTGTGAGTAAGGAAAGCATGTTTCTTGATAATAACTTCATAGTGAACTCTTAACCACTACAGATAGCCTGATGGCTCCAACAGTCATAGAAACAAAGTCAAAAATCTTAGAGGGAAATATTATGAGGCTCCAGGATAAAATATAACACTGTTTACTTCTGTTAGAAAATTTTGAACAAATGGTATGTTACATAGAAATTTGTTATGTTAAAAGTGTTTTAGGTAGAGACGTCAACAAGGTCAGGTAAAAGCATTGCCCCTAATCTCTGATTGTGTCATCGCCCATAGAAACCTTTGCATCCTCTTGACTCCCATTGCTCTCCTTTAAAACCCACATTCTCATATAATCTATATGATCTCACCTCTTGACAAAAAGCAGATGATTATGCTGTTTCTCTTTCCTTTTAACGGTGTTTGGATTTTTCAGTATGATGCATACCATTACCGTTTAATAAGCGAAAACACAGCCATGGCAGTTAAATGAAAAACAGGGCAGCAAGTCTGGCACACAGGCATATGAGGAGCGCTTCATCAAACACCAGGACATATGAATGTGTAAGAATGAATGATCAGAAGTAGGCTTTAAATCAATTTTATCTTCACTGTTTTAACATCAAGAAGAGTTGTTAGTTTTAAACCAATTGTTATGCAACTTAATGAACTAATTAGGAAAATCAGTTGCAATAATATTATTGGTACAAACTGATCTGAATATAAAAAGTAGAATTAGAATTCTAATACCAAACTTTTCTCCAACTAAGCAGTCTACATAATAATGCTACTATAAGATTTGCTCTTTGTAAAATTAATCCAAGGTGGTTCTTCATTTACTGTGCTCGATTTCTACAATCCATTCTTCTGTAGTTGTGCCACACCACACAAATTCCCATGTGATATTTCTGCTGTGCTGTATTTATGTCTTGAGGTCTGCCACAATAATTTATTAATTTTTTCAATAACACCATATAAACTAGCTCTAGTATCACTTTTCCAGTTCCTCTGCCTCACTTCACAGCCCAGAATGAAAGGCTGACATCCAGAGATATAAAATATCAAGACCTCTGATCAAAGACCACTTGGACAGCCAAGAGCACCACTATCTGCATCACAGAGTTAGGACATAGTGGACTAAATCCACAAACAATACAAAAAGTGATCTAAATACAAAGGTGGGCTCATAAATTCCAGAAGATATATGTCAGTTGTCATTCCTATCTTTTGTTTCCTAAGTTGTGTTTTTTAATATGAATGAAATATTTTCTTCAGAGGTGACTGGGCAATTGTTTTGATATTTACATAATATGATCTTAGTTATGAAGTATTTATGCAGGCAGTTCAAGTTATCTCTTATAAAAAGGAAACTGTTTAAACATAGAGGACTAATAGTATATAGGGAAAATGAGTGTCAAAGTGAAATTTATTTTAACTCCTAAGTACCGCTTTCTGTGATAAAATACAATTTGTATGATTGTGAAGTATCATTGTTTATTTTTCCAGTCAAAAAGTCACTGTCAAAAGTATGTTTGGGGAGGGAAAAATAGCCTTAAAACAAATGTATCACAGAGAATATCTAAGTTGTTTAAAAAAAAAAAACCTAGGGCAGCATGTTAAAAATGAACATTTCCAATACAATTTGTCACCCATGCATAAATCTTGCTGACATTTTCAGTCACTTTAATAGCCTGCCCATTTTATAAATCAGTATGAACTTGCACAGTTGCAAGAAGTGTGTATTTTGAACATCTCATTTGCATACTTTACCAAAAGCCAATGAGGCAGGGGGAACAGCACTGGTGATCATAATACGTGTTTGGGGAAAGGCAGAGAGATCACTAATGGCTTTGCCTTTAGGGATTTCTGTACTCCATAGGGGACGAAAATGAGAAATATTTTTCAAACAGCAGGGGTAAAGGTTTTAAAACTAGAAACACATGGAGTGATAAAGATGTTAGTGCCACAGGGCGCATAGCAGGAAAAATTTACAATGTAAAAACTGTAATTTCAGCATTAGGAAGTAATAATCGTGTTTCATCATTGTTATTAAAGCATGACCCTTAAAGTCACATAAATTAGATATAAGTTTCAAGAGAAGTTTATTAATCTTTAGCAGGAAAATATTAGGAAAGTTTATTATCAGATAAGATTTTCAGGGAGAGATGCGTTCTTTTGATCGCATAGATATGTGTGTGTGTGTGTGTATTTGTATGTTTTCAAGGAAGTCTGTCATTTTAAGAGTAAGTAAAACTTTACTCACTATTAGCCAATGCATATATATAACATGAACAGAGAGTCTTATTTTTTTAAATTAACAATTTGAGAAGGCATCATGATATACAGAGCATGGGGGCTGATCCATCCAGAATAGTACATTTTTGTGGAATAAAATATTACATGCAAACTAAAGCTCATTTTAAAAGTAAGACATTGCTCAGAAGGCATTCATGGCAAACCAGTGTTCCCAGTATAATCATTACATTAGTACGAGGTTTGGGCTTCTGGGAATATTGCAAAATATATAACTAAAGCATGAGGATTAGTAGCTCTGTAGCAAAATTAATGAAAAGTCATAGCTTACAGAAAGACAAGAGCCAGCAATTCACTAAGCATTGATGATGGAGGACTCTTCATGTAAATAAGGTAATTTATTTGGTGGGAAATAAGTTGATTTGGAAACATGCAGCTTATAGGAGACATATTATATTTTACCAACTTATTATTCCTCCGAAAGTATATATTTAGAACTCATAAACTTAACCTATGTCTTTGAATTAATGGGTAGAATATAATCTTGGTAAGTTAAATAGGAAAAAAAATGTTCCTTGATTAATTGCTTGATTTTCAAGTGTTTGATTTAATATTTATAGAATAGAGTGATTTTCGCAATGAAATTTATGAGAACAAATATCAAGACAGCAAATATGCCACAAATACATTATACATTGAAACAAAGTACATTTCTATTATTGCAAAGTCAGAAATATTTATTTTGGTATACAGGTAAAAGTTACTTGTTTTGGGGAAACATGGGAAAAATATAAAGCAAATATCAAAATCATT
The DNA here is from genome assembly GCA_004365215.1 of Cuniculus paca. NCBI lineage: Eukaryota > Metazoa > Chordata > Mammalia > Rodentia > Cuniculidae > Cuniculus > Cuniculus paca. Next base: position 14,127 of record RJWT010001727.1, read on the forward strand.
TTTTTTGTTTAGCACAAATATAGTCACTTTTAACATTCTTATATAACTAAACCACAATTCTTTGTTTTAATTCATGTACATAAAACATAACTTTTATTCTATACATATTATTAAATATACTTTAAAATTGTATGGCAATATCTTTATTTTCTGGCACATAAAATAAATGATCTGTAGACCAGCAAAGTGTATCCAAGTAGAAAGCACACACAACTTGATAGAATGAAAATTCAAGATCATTTAAAATTAGATTAATTAAATGCAAAAGACTTCCAATAAGATATTAAGCTTGTGTAATAGACCTCATCTTAATAATTTCTGCTCCTGATTTATTCAATAACTCTTTCTCATTCACAGATATTGCTTATATTATTCTGTTATAAATAATGATTTTAAACATTTTGTAATATATAGAAGTTTTCCAACTAGACTAAAGTGGTATGTGTCCTCTTTGAAAAGCAATAGCCATCTGTAGCAGGAAGTTGACTGCTGCTCCGTACTCAACTGCAGAATCATAAAGTAAATGATTTTTATTGTGTTTTCTAATTTACTGTAGGAAAAAAAAACTAGAATACTGTGGTAGGAAATTCATGAGACAACGAGATAGTGCAAGGACTGAGACAATAATCTTTTTAGTACGCTCAAACTCTTTTAGCTAGAAGTCTTAGTGGCAGAGCCTTTCCTATTCCCAAGAAACTAAATTATAACAGAGAGGAATAGAGTGAGACAAAGTTGTTGAGTTTGCAGAAGAAAACGACTTGGAATTGTCCGTATTACATACATATGGTTAAAATGAGAAAAAGAGAAAAATCATGGAGCAGAGTTGTCGAATTGAGAGAACTAAGTATTTGAAAAAATGAACTGGAGTAGAATCTTCATACATGGAGAACATTGAAACAGCAAGGATACATTACATTTGTCATTTCTCATCTTTAAGGCTCATAGAACTTGAGAATCAATAGAAATAATGAAAAAAGGCATTTTATGCTTCAAAAATAAATTATTAGGATTACTCTTTCTTCAAAAATCTTTGTATTGTTTTTCATTGGTCGTACCTCTTCTGCTAATACGTATCAAATTTTTGTTTTGAGAAAATGTTCATTCTATTCAGCAGAGTGGTATCCTAAGTGTTGATGATTTGTGCCCACTGAAAAATTCACACTACAAAATTTAACTACACATCAAGAAAACCATCCTATAAAGTGAGACCTATGTGGGAATAATCTGGGAATGATAGTGCAAATTTTTACATCTGTAAAAACAATTTTAACATTTGTTATATTGCTGAGCTTCAAAATAAGAGCACCAAAGTAGAATTGTGTCTGCTGCTCTTGTGGCTGTTACTTTAAATTAGGTTTTCCAAATAGTTTTTTTCTATTTGTAAGATGAGGGGAATTTGGGAATTGCAGTAGAGTCCTGAACATCAGTGGTGATAATTTTATTAACAAAACAATTGGACGAGGAAAATCCACAGAAGTCACCAAGCGGGCCGGGACGCTTCTATGACTCACTTTGTTCTCAATGAGAATCTTTGTCAAAAAGAGGAGCTGGGAATGTATATGGTATAGTCTGGTAGTTTTCCAGGATAATCTGTGCTCTTTTTTCTTCCACAGTAATCAAGTTGTGCTTGGGATGTAACAGCCCAGGCAGACAATTCAATTTCCAGCCATCTCTTCAGTTAAATCTGGCCACACGACTAAGCTTTCTTTAAGCATGTGTGAGTATGATATTTGCCACTATTTAAAAAATTACCGTATGTCTCCTTGTGCCTCCCACCACCCCTCCCCTTCAGAGGAAAAATGACAATCATTCTGTCACTGACAGTTCCATGTTGATGGTGAAGGAGTTATTGTTTGTCTGTGTCTCTAAGTGTGACAGAGTCTCTGCTGTTCCCAGATTCTACCAGGAGCTCCTTCTCTCTGCTCTGCAGAATGAACAAGGAAGAAAATTCTACAGTGTTTCAGCCACTACAGATGGGGCCTATTCATTACAGTGATTTACTTTTCCTAATAACACTCGTTTTCCAATAAATTTTCTCCTCAGTCATCAGAGTATTTTCTATAAAGCGTGTCTTTTCTCTTTTGTCCCTGCTCAAAAATCTTCAGTGAATTTCTGTTGCTTACAGAATAAAATTAAAACTCTTTACTGTTCCCTTCAAGACACAAATCAAATGTCTTACATTTCTGCCACTTTCCTGAAACACATTTTATAAATCACAAAGGTTTGTTTGATTTCTATATATTATACTTTTTTCTCTTTTTGGTTACTTTGATTATTCTACTCTCCTTTCATGTACTGTACCTCACTTTTTGAACCCTAACCCTAACCCTATTGGTTCTTTAACTCTGACATACCCTCCATCTATTTTTCTCAGAATAAAAACATGAAGAATTACTTACTAAAATATAGATAAAAAATATTATTTAAAATCTAGGGAGAACTGTGCTTCTGTATCAATTAGCATCTTCTAAGAAAACAGATGTCACAATCAAATTCAGATTATTCAATTAATTAATAAGCAGATTAATTCAAAGGACCAGTAGAGTTTAAGTGATTCCCCAAGGAATAGTGGATAACTTGAAGTTAATAAGGGGTATATGGAACTCTGTAATGCCTAGGCCTTAAGGAGGAAAAAGAGAGAGGTGTTGGCAAATCCAAAGACAGAGAAACTGCTGCTGAGAAGTAAAATATTTCACAAGGCTAAAATGCACCAGTCCTTCACTTACTGTTATTTCTTTTCCCTTTGCTACTTAATCTCCAAAATTTAACTAATTAAATCTACTAAGGAGGCAACTGACAAAGGAGCTCACTGAAATGGTCCATATAGGATAACCACAAAGGATACAATGGAGAAAATTGGTAGAGACACAGAAAACAACTCACACGGTGATGTATCTATTTTTTGAATGGGGAAACTAAAAAAGCTACAGCTAGTAAGTGGGAGAGACAGGATTCAAACTAAGTTTGTCTGAATCCAGAGACTTTTCTACCTGCAGTAATGTCTGTTGAATGGCTTTCACTCTTTAACTTGCAATATATTATAAATAAGTGAAATTACAGACAAAGAGCAATAAAGTGGCATCGATGTCAGGATGTCAAATAGGTTGCTCACACTCTGGCCTATTTTTTACTTTTTTTCTTCCAAAAGTGCAAAGGAGAAGGCACAAATTCTTTTAATCTTTGAGTTTGTTTTAGGGTTGGCCTTAGACTCAAGTGAAATTTGTAGGGGAATATTACAAAAACATCACATAAATGAAGATACTATTAAAAATACTGTTTGCACCTACAATGAAAATCAGGTTTGTTTACTTTTCATGATGTTCATCTAGAAACATCACTCCTAGCTCCTAGTTTGGTATATGGGAAGAACAAGTGGAGGCCGTGAATGTTTTACATTTGAAATTTTGGGAGTATTTTTATTTCTTCTACTAGTATATAGTATTATTATTTTTCAGATGCAAAGAGTGTGAATATTGTTCGCCATTGGTCATACTCCATACTTCCATTCTTCTAATTCTGAAATTTCTGTTAAAATAAAATCTTGTCATGGTGAAGTTTAAAATGATCAGAAAGTATTTTGGAAAAGATGAAATGTATCTTCTTTCAGCTCTGCATATGTGGAAATATTCTATAAAACTCCAGTGTCAGCATCCAAACATTATAATAGATGCCACCATGCATTCACAAAACCCCTTACATTATTCTGTGGGATCATTTTCAATCATTGTCACTGCACTACAAAGGACAGCTTAATAACTCTGGTCTAAACTCCATGATTACATACACTCAGATGCTAATTTGATATAATTGAATGTGCTGTTTTGCTGTATTCTGCATTCAGTTTATGTTCAGAACTGTGCAGATTATATTTAGTAGTAGTATTTATCCAGGGTCAAATAAACTGCACAGGTGCTCCCACCAGAATCACACTTATAAGTCACCTTTTCCATTAGCTGTTAACATTGTTAATGGCTCAGGCAGCTGCTATAGGATTGAGAGATGACCACAGTTCCTTTACTAGGGGCAAATCCATTTAACCCAAACTGAATGTTTTCTATTTTGATGGCACATCTGTTGTGTGGCACAATGTACATACTTTTTAAAATACAAAACATTTTCACTTTACTAAAATTATCTGTAAATACAAACTTGATAAATTCTTAGTCATCTATCTGTATCATTTAGTTTCTAAATCCTCATGAATATAATATGCAAACATAATTTATAATCAAAGTTAGAGTTTTTGTGTTTTGAACTTTATGCTAATCCTGACTTCTTTCCCTTTGTTTGGAAAGTTGTACAATTTCAATCACGTTTGTTTGCTATCTTGAGTTATTAATATAAGGTAACAATATAATGTAATCTATTACAAATGAAATAATCATGCATAAGACCCTGGACTTGAGTCTAATGACATGATTCAGTGGCACATTTTGCAGTTTTTCCTTCACCAGGCATTGAACTCATGACCTCGCGCTTGCCAGGCAGGCTCTCAGGCCACTGGGCCAGTACCCCAGTCCACTGGCACATTTTGAAGTGTCTTCTTTGGGGAAAGATGTTTGTGTGCACATAAATGGAAGTGTACGAATGTGACCAAGAAGCAGGGTAGGGTAGATTAGCCCTACTCATTCACTTATCTTTAGCAGCAGGATATCTTCTGCATTACTCAGAGCTTTCCATATATATATTTGAGATTTGGCTCACATGATTATAGTAGCATAAGTCACACTATGTACTATTAGCAAATGAGAGATCCAGTGAAAACAGTCATATAGTCCAAGTCTGCTGGTCTAAGCATAGAAAAACTATTGTCTTATATCCAAGGGTCCAAAGATCTGAGAACCAGAACCCATAATGCACAAGGTCTGGAAAAGGTGTGTAATCCAAAATCTAAAGGAGAAAACAAGAATTCGCTCTTTCTACAAAATTTTGCTCTATTTTGGTCTTCAATAGACAGAAATATTCTCACCCACATTGGTGAGGGCAATCTTTTTTTCTCATCTACAAAAAGAAATGTTAGTATTTTCAAAATCATGCAGAATTAATATTTTACTGTTTGGACACTCCTTATACCAGTCTGACACATAAAATTAGTCATCATATTTTCCTAATGCCAGATAATTGAAAGTGTCTCTTTCTATGTGGCATTTACTCTTATGGCATCCGAGCAAAACATACCATGAAACATAACATGAAAGTTTCAACACTTCAAATTTGATATAATCATTACACCAACTGTCACATTGCCATGAACATTGATGAAAATACAGATTACTTTATTGGAATGCATACATTTATTTTGTATCATGGAATGTGTTCCTTGGCTTTTTAATCTTCAAAACAGGCTCTACTAACATTAAAATATCCTTGTTTTATGAGATGTCCACCCCGTTTATCTTTGGCATCTCAATAGCCGATGTATTTTGCAAGGCAGCCTGCTACTTTTTCCACTCTTTGATAATGTGGTTCGTAATGAATTTAGCTCATCCTCTATACTACACTTGACCCGAGGAGAACAAGAATAAAATATTAGTCTTCAAAACTAAAGATCCAAATTGTTCTATTGCAACATTACCCAAGAATGTACATTAGGAAAAATTGTCAGGGGCTTTTAAGGTGTCAGCAAGGGCAGGATCTGCATGGATAAATTATGAAGATTTCCTGCTTTTTTTTCTATCATGCCAAAAAGTATAACCACCAGCTTGCATTTTGTATTGCTGAGCCTAATAGGCAAATAATAATGCTCAAATCTTCCTAAAGCACTTCCTTATTATTTTGGCTTGACTTTTGTATTGCTTCATTTGTGATTTAGAGTTTGTCTTAATTCATTCAACTTTTTGTTTTATGTATCTGTGTGTTATCCTACCAGCCCTTGTTTGACTAATCACTCAGCATGTGCATTTATAACATTTTTATCAAAATTCAATTCTAATAAGCAAGCATTATATCACAGAAATATTATCTTGATGTTATTCAGGAATATTAGTTTTTAAGTGTTTGCAAAGAAATAATTTTCAAGATATAGTATGTTGCTAAAAATTGGGGGTTTATATGAAAGCAGAAGTGAATTGAGATGGTAATTTTAATGTATTATTTATTATTTTAACTTAGTGAAATCAAATATTTGTGTAGCCTTTATTATATGCCAGGTATAATTCTAAACCCATTACATATATTAATTCATTGAACCTTAAAGAATTCCAAGAGTGCTGCTATCATTTCATCCATTTTCTATACTAAGAAAGTTAAGCATATATAAAATAAAGAAAATTGCCCCCATTACACAACAAATGAGTAGTCCATTTGCCAAACCAAAAATCTTTCTTGCAAAGTATAATAGATAAATGCCAACTTTAATGGCTGATATGATTAGCCTTCTAATAAAACATAAATCAAAGCACTTTATACATTTTGTAATAAAAGGATCATGACTTGGTAACCAATATGTAATCTACATCTTATTATTTTAGGTAAAGATGGCAACCAAATTTGTGTTTATTTTCCATATTAAAAATAGTTTTGTTTGTTATCTTAAATTATCTTATGTTCTTTGTTGTTTATATATGGACCTTACTTCTTAAATTCGGAGACTGTAAGAAATACAGAGCATGATATATTTGTCTTACTAACGCTACTGCATTGGTTCCTACCTTTGAAGCCTCTTGTAAGTAAGGGATACTGGCACATTTTTCCGTAAATTCATTTTCCTCTAGTTTCTAAACCAGCCTTCCCATCTGGCATGATGAGGTTGGACATTTTTGGAGTGTTTGTGTTTTTCATAAACCAATCATACATTATGACAATTAATCATCCAATTTCTCAGGAGAGACCTAAAAAATTCAAACTGTTTCACCAGTCAAACAAAATATATATAGGTGTTAGTATCTACTGAAATCTAGTCTACATTTTTTAGACCTCTGCTTTATTCCAAAAAATTCTCAAGTTTGTGTAAAGCATAAAAGTCGATATGTTTTATTTTCCTAAATCATCGCTAAGGTTATTTTCTTTGCCAGTTTTTGCATGTTTGCTCTACCTATATGCTCTATACCAGATTTATTCTGCCTCAACTTTGATGGAAGATGCAGAGTTCTCAGAGTTCTCAGAATGCTTTACACATGAAAATTCACTTGGTGCAGAGACAAAAGTCACTAAAAATATGTTTGTAGAATTAAACTGACATGTCCAACAAAGATTATTCAATGAAGAAATGTACTTATAAAAACTGATTTGAAAGGGATAAGCCTAGAGCAATTGTAGAATTTTATCAATAAAATAAAATTGTTTATCAAGTTTAACCATAAGAAGATACTGTTTGATGTTTTAAAATCAATGGATTTAAAGATTTAAGTTTTCTGTATAAGGTATTCATGCACACAAAATATTTGAAAATAACATTCCCGTGACACTGTGGGCCAGAAAGTTATGAAAGATAAAAAAATTTTAGTGGTAAGGTATGTTATTCTTTACCTTCAAAGAATGAACACTTGACAGATAACTGGAAGAATGATATTCACATAGAGAAATCATTTATTTCAATAACATAATGTGACTAATTTCATTGATGATCAAGGAAAGGTCATCAATTTTCATGATTAAACTTTGAAATTTAATCCAGGATCAGCAATGAATGGACTCTCGCTGTACAAATTAATAAAGTGATTAATGCATATAAGCCAATTAACAATGATGTGATCCATAAATAACCGATATTCAACAACTTAAAGAGACAGTATTTTAAAAACCCACACTTGAAGAAGAAAAGTGAAAAGTGAATGGTCATTTTCTAGACAATGGAATAAATAGAACAATGGTACATAAAAAAAGTCTGGAAAGGGATGAATTCTGGATTTTTTCTCTTTTTCGTTGTTTGTAGATGTTGAGAGGAAGTCTATGGTATGGGGAGTGCTGAAAATAGGTGTTTATAGTGCAGGAATCAGTTAATTTTTTAAAAAACTTTTTTGTGGTACTGGTGATATAACCCAAGGCCTTGTGCATGCTAGGTAAGCACTCTTCCCCTGAGCTACAGCACCAGCCCCAGGAAACTTAACATCAACTTCCAAGATAATTGTAGTTCCAAATGAACAAGGCAAGTAGGTCAAAGACAAATCCGAGGGAAGTGAATATTTGAGTTTCAAGTGGTAATTTGTGTCAGGCTGTCAATAAACTGTCTTGAATTCTGTTTCAGGTGCAAGAATTCTGACAGGCAGCAGAATATAGCTCAGAGGCACAAGTGCTTGTCTGTCAACTGTGAGGTCACGAGTTCTATCCCCAGTACTTAAAAGTAATAATAATAATAATAATTTTGATAGGGTAATTTGGAGGGTAGGGGAATAGATGGGTTATGTACCTACAAGGTCATGAAGTGTGATTCTCAATTCTTCTGAACATGAGAATCCATCTGTAGCACTTTAAAATATCTACATGCCTGGAACCCACTACCAGACAAATTAAATTATAGTTATGTGACGTAAACATTAAAATGATTTTGCTGTTGTTGCATAGTTGGTTTTGTATTATCTGTGTTTGTCATTTAAGTTCCTAGTAATTCTATGGGTGATCAAGATTGTCAGTCACTGCTCAGCAGTGCCTGGAGAGCACCTCAGAATTTTGTGGAAGTGAGTATTTTTATTCAGGAGACTGGAAGCAAGTCTGAGACTTTGCATTTCCACTGAGCATTCAGAAGTTTAGGTCAGGAGGTCCTACACTACTGCCTTAGATTCCTATCCTTATTCAGACATAGGGAGAAAAGGCACATCCTTATCAGACTCAAAGTTATTCTGATAAGATCTGACTTCACAATCAGGGTAACAAAAAGAAATGGAAAAATCTTGGCTTTAGTATATTCATGGGTCTGCCCTAGGTAAATCTTAGTATCAAGCTCCACATTACTGTTTCTCTTTTAAAACATCCTGATTCCTTTATTTACTTACTCTTGCATAGATTAAATAATTAATAGTCTATCAAGCTTTATTCTCTGGAATTTATCATTCCTTTTTAGAAATCATAGATGGTCTCTTGAAAATACTAATATTCTATCTCTTGCCTAATATTCTGCTCTTTATGCTTTTACCCCAAGAATATAATTTATTTCATACATCTTTAAAAATATATGAACATTATATGAAAAGACTTTAATTTTTGTTGAACTTGTGACTTTTTAAATGACTTAGCAATAACAGCTACCAGATTCATTCCAAAAGAGTCATACCATCCATTCAACATTTTTCTTATTTTTAGAAGTCATATTAAAGGAGAATTAATCACTGTAAAAGTGTAAAATAATGAATGATTTCCACAGAAATTCTATAACAAAAATTAGAGAGGAAGGTGTCAAAAATGTATAATTTGCTTTTATAAGTATTACTGGAGTTTCTAGGGAATCCCTTATGAGTTAAAAGTGTTAATGAAATGTGCAATATCATCACTATGCTTAAAGACACTTTTTTTAGTACTCCAGAGTAAACAATGACTTTCTAATTTCTGATATTTTAATCAACATTCAGTATAACATATAAGTTAAATTATCTTAAGCATGTTAGAAAGTTGTGTCAATGTCTCAACCTACTTAGTTACCCTTCAGATCAGTTAAACAAAACAATAACTTATACTATTTCATTGTCAATATTATTTAATAATGTTCTATGTGTTGTAAGTCTATTTTCATTGATTTCAATCATATTTTTGTATAGTTCAGATTTAAGAATGTATGCACAAATCTTAAGTCAACTTGTTTAACTAATAGGAGATGTAAAAAGTAATACTGTATTAGTTTTCTATTATATCACAAATGATTACAAGTTTAAGAACTTAAAGCAATGGGTCAATGACCTTATGGTTCTGTAGGTTAGAATAGTTTGCACGATCATGACCCTTTTGTCAGTATTTTTAGATTCTTAATAAAATGGAATCATTGTATTATTTGTGTCTGTGATCTCATCTGAGGACTAGGATTATCTCCCAGGATGTATTTGCAGGCAATTGTTCCAGTGAAGCCCTCAGCTCAAAGAAACTGCCCAATACACTCTGACCTGGAAATGTGATAGAAAACCACAGAAAGAGCAGGGAAACTCCCCAGAGTCTTTCATAAGTATGCTAATTCCAGTTATAAGAGTTACACCCACACAATCTATAAGAGTTATACCTACACCACCAAAAACTTCATCTCCTAATCATCCTCTTGGAGGTTAATATTTATTTATTTATTTATTTTGAAAAAAAACACACAACCAAACCAAACAAAACAGAGTAGAGTCAATCACTACAAAACAATGAACATGGTACATGACTTCTAAACGGGGTAAAAAGCAATCGATAATGGCTACCATAATGCCTCTCTTGATCTGCAATATACCTTCCCATACCATCAGGGATGAGTAAAATCAAACAAAATAAAACAGCAAAAGCAAAATAAAACAAACAAGGCAGAACAATGTAAGCAATATAGAAGTTCAAGATACTAGTAAGACAGCAGTGCTTACCGTAGTGTTATCTTCAGGATAGTTGCCTACACCTTCAGACATACTACAATCAAACACAGGATACAGTAAAATCAATCAAACAAAACAATTAAAGCAATACAAGGCTTCTAAACAAGACAATTGGACATCCTCGATGGCTGCAATTATTGGAGGTTAATATTTAAACACATGACTTCGAAGACAGTACAAATATTCAGGTCATAATATTACTACACCTTTAATTAAAGAGCTCATCTGATTATATCAGGTCTACACATAATGATCTCACTTCTTATTAAAGCAAAAAGAATAGAAACATTTGTGTCTGAAAAGTTTCTTCATTTTTGTCATAAAAGTTCTGAAAAGTTGTATCTAAAAGGTTCCTTCATTTTTGGCATAAAATATAATGTAATAATGAGGTGCTAGTCCATTATATTTACAGAACCTCAGAGAGATTTCTGCCTAAAGTCTCATGGTCAGAGTTACAATCCCAGGAGGTCTGTGAGGCAGAACTTCTAACCCAAGAGGATGATTCACAAGACTCAAAATTTAGTATTATTTTTCCAGTTGAGTTTTGAACTTACTTGATCTCTGTTATCCCTTTCTTCTTCTCTCTTTTGGAAAGCAGAAGTCTATCCTATGCATGTCTCACAATTGTGTTTTGGACACACATTACATGATTCTTTCTCAGGCTTACACTTAGGAATTTGGCTGCAGGATGGGTCATACCTGAAGTTTCATTCATATCTGATTTAGATCATATTTAGGTGAAACTTTGGACTTTAGAAGTAAAAGATGATGATAGAATGAATCAACTCAAGTCCTCATCTTGGAAAAAATAAATACATTTTGTACATTAGAAGCTCAAATGTAGATTTGGCTGGCCAAGGATGAAATATCATGAACTGAATGTTAATGTTCCCCCTCACACTGAATTCATACACTGCACCCAGAAGTGAAGTTATTGAGTTGCGTGTTTGACTACATAAGAAACAGACAACCATTTTCCAGGAGGGCTGTATTATTTTACACTTTCCCACTAGCAATGTAGCAACTTTCACTTGCTCAACATCTTTGCCAACACTCCATATTTTCAATCTTTAATTTTAACCAATTCTAGTTGTTATGTAATGGTTTTAATTTGCATTTCCTAATGCCTAACAATGTTGAGAATCATTTCATGCACTAATGTGAAATCCATATGTCTTTTTCAGTAATGTGATTGTTCAGTATTTCCCCCTCTGTTTTTCATTGGGTTCTTTGCCTTCTTTTTATTGTGCTATATGATATCATTATGAGTTTTGATACTTGTCCTTCATCAGATATCTGCATCATAAAAATCTCTACACTATAGATTATTTTTTCTTTACTTTTTTAAAAATGCTTCTTAAGTATTTTATTTATGGGCTGGGGATTTAGCCCAGTGGCACAAGCCCCTGCCTGGCAAGCGTGAGGCTGTGAGTTCAATCCCAAATTATTGCACTTATAACTTTGGTAAAGTTTAACTTATATATGTATATGTGTGATATATATTTATATATCTGCTGATACATGCATTCAAGTATAAATGTAAAACCATAAATATGTATGTAAGCATTATTTGCCTAAGAGAAGGACATTAAGATACTTGCTTTTAAGATTTGTTATTGGTCCAGGCTAACTTCTAGTTTAGGTCTAACATGGCCCCATTATTAAAGGATAGTCCTTTAAAATTTTGATCCATGTATTGCAAAGTATTTATTATTATTTTATTAATGTTGAAACAAATAATTATCCCCAGTTCCGCATAAGCTCCAGAAGTTTTTCTGCCTACTCCTTTCTTCGTTAGTATTCTCTTTCCCAAGCCTTAAGTACTTCTTTCTCATACATGTGCAGAATATCCGCATTCAGTTAAAGATACTAGTTTTTCTGAAGATCTCTGCAGCTCTTTCTCAATGCATTTTTTTCACTAATTATCTTAAAACATTCTAGTTTCCCAAGCATCTAAGAAGTTTAATCTCTCCTTTACAATTCATTTCTGCCTGTGTACACTTGGTCTACAAACAGCCTACAGCCAACCGATCCAAGCAACTACCCTTGCTTGTTTCCTTGTCGCTAGAATTTTTGTTTTAAAAGAAGTATTTTCTCTTATTCTTATAATAGGAAAATCTATAGTCCCTATGAATGTTTCAGAACTTGTTTAGTTTCTTACCTCAAGAGAACCTTCTACTTTATTCTGGATTATCCTATGTTCACTGTGGTTTTCTTGTTACTACATCTATAGCTATTTTGTCTTAAAAGGGAGGCAGAGCTTAGGGTCATTTTAAAGACTCAGTGCTGATATTTCAGGCTTTTCTTCCTTCCTAGCTCAACCTCCCTTTTGCTGGAACCAGATGGGAGTTTATTTCAAGATGGTTGTGTGGTAGGTAAAGTAAAAGTTCTTTCAAAGCTACTATCCTTGTTATTGATTTATAAAAATTACACTAGCAAGATCTGTTGCTTAAACTTTGTTTCCATCAGAGTCATTTGGAAATGTATAAGGTTCTTCTCAGAGTTCTTGATTTATTGTATCTGTGGTAGAACCAATAAATTTGCCTTTTCACCAAGTTCTCATGTGTTGTGGATGTTGCTATCCCACATTAATTATGAGACTTAACTACCTTATAATAATAAAAGGCAGGTGTATATACTGCTGTTGCTTTCTTGCTTGTATTTTCCTCAATACACTGAAAGACCAGAAACACATTTTGACTCAATGTGGGATGCTATGAGGAGAGCCTCATCACTGTTATGCAGTTCATGGCTTAACTTTATTTTTTTAGTTTCAAAACAAAACAAAGGATAGAAATGATGCAGAATTTTTTTGAAAAGTAGGAAATTAACACTACTTAATATATTGCTTATTGTTGTTATCTTAAAAGTAGTTGTTCAGATTATAAGAGTTATGCATGAAAAAAATGATCAAACAACGAAAGCACAAACTGTTCTTATTGATGAATGAGATCAGTAGCATAGCTTAACTTTACAGAGACTTCATCCTTGTTTAGTGTTATGACTTGTATCTACATGTCCCCTCAAAGCCTCATGTGGTTATAGAGGGGGCTTGTCAGAGGAAGCTGGATCTAGAGTATGTCATGGTTGGAGTAAGGGTGCCTAGGGTTACTAAATTAGTGCACTGATTGGTTTGGCATTGTTCTGGGTGGATAATGGGAAGGCCCTCCCTGGAGGTGAGAGCTACTTACCCTAAGGGCAGGTAGTCTGGATAGAAAACAATTGACAGGAAGAGGGCTGCTGTGGTTGCTTGTGGCTTGCTGTTCCATACTTTGCTGCTTTGATGCAGCTGCTGTGAACTATTTATTCTCTGCACTTCCCCTCTGCTGTCCCACCCTGTCTTGGAGCCAGCCAACTATGGGCTAAAACTTTTAAAACTCTGAGCCAAAGAAACCTTTCCTCCTTTGAATTTGGGTGTTGGGTATTTTGTCTCAGCACTGAGAAAAGTAACCAAGATATTTGGACTCTACCCTTACCCCTTCTTTATATTGATTTCTCTCTGCATGATAGCTGGTTTTTGATGAATTGTCCCTGTGTGCACTATGTGCAATTGAGTCCCTCTCTGAGGTTCTGTATTCTGGAAACTCAACTGAAGGCACCAAGGATTTTACTCAGGTATTCTCAAAATTTTTACTCATATTTTATTCAGTGAGGCTCAATTCACTGTAAATTCTGCAGTCAGGCAAAAATCAGGAAATGACTTAATGTATTGAGGGTTGTCATGAAAAAACAGGAAAAGATTAATTTGTAACACTGGTTCCCTCAAACTCAGTTAAGTAGACAGAATAGAAGAGATAATTTAGATTTAGAAATGGTCTAGCATGAGAAGACATTGGAAGTGTTATTCTTCCCTCTGAAGATATTTTTTGCTTCCAAAGTTTGTTCTGAAGACTAAATTTAACTTGATAATCCTTGTTGAATGCCTGCATATTCTCTGTCAATGTGTAGAAGGCTTATTAAATGTTGAGGTGGTTAGGAAGGTTTTAATGTGAAATCAAGTTCTCCAGATACCTTCTCAATGGTTTAACGGTTTTTCTGTGCATGTTATGCAAGATGAAGATTTCAAAGGTTTGACTGTAAGGTAATTGATTGACTACCTGTCACAGTAGGAAAGTCTAACCACAAAGTCTAAACCATTAGATTAGGTCTCATACTAAGATATTCTCTATGGAAGCAGTAATCATCATTTAAAGAACATAACTAAAATTAGAGTAGGAAAATAAACATAATTGAAGTGTAACAGTTTCCTTGTGATTACTCATATTTTGCTTTTGTTTTTGTTTTTCAAGTCAGATTTTCTAGTAAGAACTAGTCCATTGAATTTCAGTGTTTAGAGTTTTTTTGAGGTATATTTAAGAAAAATTTTGCAAAAAATGAAAATAATATTAAAGTAATCATAATATATTTTAACTAGCCTTTCTCTTAAAAATAGCCTACTATGTATTTAATAGATGAAGAATTTAAAGTTATATAGAAAACGTTGTAGTAATCATAGAAGGAAAAATGCTGAAGATACATTGAATCCCATAATTAAACAGAAACTTACAGCTCAGTTAAATTTAAACATCATTATGCATAAAGCACCAGAGAGTATCAACAGTCTAATAAAAAGAAGTACTATTGATGCTAGTAGGCAAAGGTAAGAGATAATATTGATTGGACCAACCATTGCAGGCAGAGTCAGGAAAAATATGAATAATATTAGAAGCAGCTATCCATTCCTTTCTTTAATAAGCTAAGAATATATTTTGGCTACAAACAGTCTATTCACTTGCTCAAATACGTTAACTTATGTTTAAATAAAATGCCATCAATTATTATTTTATTTTGAGGAATTGTGTTGGAGACAAGAATGTAAAAAAATTGTGTGTGGGTATGTGTTATCTATAGAGAAGTAAAATCTATGACATCCAAGATTTTCATCTTCCCTACTTTTTTAAAATTTATGTTGAGGGAGACCCGTAAATGAATTCAACAGAGGGTCATTTCAATGTTCAGGATTCAAGAAACAGAAATAATTTTTAAAAACATATCAGGTTAAATATTTATTTTAGAAGAAAGATTGTGATACAATTGGAAACTTTCTTTTTCAAAGAGTCAACTTCACAAAAAATACATAATTGATCTCAAACATAGAAATAAGATGCAATGATAATCACATAATTATAGCATACACATATATAGAAACATGTTACAGTAATAATAATGTGTGTACCCTCTATGTTTTATATATTTTATATATCTGCATATAGATCTTTTCTTTAAACATGTTTAAGAGATTGCTAGATAAGAAAGTTTTAATCTTCTGGGTCTAGATTTTTTTTTCATATCCAAAATATAGACTAACTGATTTTCGAAGCTATTTTTTTTCTTTTTTTCCTTTTTGGTACCAGGAGTCAATCTCAGAACCTTGTCGTCGCTTTCGCCACTAACCTTTATCTCTGGTCTTTCAAAACATTTTCTTTCTTATAATTATTTGAACTCTGATATTCTCTAGGAGGCAGATTCTAATGCAACAACTTTTCATGAAAATCTCATTCCTACAAATGAATTTTATTTAATCACAAAAAGAAATACTACATATCCTTTGCTGCATAATCAATATCATGTGGATGTCTCTGAGTTGCCACCAACTTGTTTCTTGGTGTAACACTTTATCAGAATTAACTCAACACCATGAATATCTAGCTTCTAATTTCCAGTCTGTATGAAATTCAAATAATTCATAGTAATTTTCAAATGTACAGTGAATTTCTACCTGTGTACTGAAATATTTCTTCTTTCCTGGATATCATGTGTGTGACATCTCAATTTTTTTCATAATAATACTGATGCAACAATAACCCAACTTCTGATTATAGTCAGAATTACTGCAGCCTCTTGTTCTGCTATTCCTGCATAAGGAAATCTTTATTTTTGTTTCATTTTTCTTGCAGGCTCTCTGTCCCTCTTCAAAAAGACAGATGTCTTCTTCTTTTTTTCTGAGAGCTTCCTTCTGTTACCAACGTCTGTGCTAATTTACTGTTATAAAAATTGAAAGAGGTTATAGAAAGAATATGATAAGGTAAACAGTATACATATTTAATATGGAAAAAAGCTAAACATCATAAGAACTACATTCCTATTTTAAAAAAAAAGCTTTAAGGTTCTGATTTTAGTTTAACAAAAGCACCTCCTCTGACTAACTGGTGACATACATAAAAATTACACCAGTAGTTGATTTTATTTAACTTTATGCTGCTACGACCTTATTTTCAATTTTCCTTCTCTGTTTGTTCTCTTCTTCACTTTCACCCTCAAATCATTCTCATAGCTCTTCTAACTTTCAATGATTCTGACTTTAATTTAAGAACTAATAGATTTTGGAAAAAATTACTTATTATTTCACTTCAAATGTACATATTTAACTACATTTTTTCATATATTTGTATTACTGCCTGATAACATGAGGGGAATTCTTGTTCGAGTCATCTCTACTTTTAAGTTACTTCTAACAAGACTAAAATTGTGGTTTTAGATATGAATTAGCTCAGGAAATTTTAAATGCCTATGCCAGTTATCCGTGTCTATAATTGATATTTATTCTGAGGAAATCATATGGCTTTCTAAACTGGTAAAAAAATTACAAAGGCATGTAATTGGAAATTTATTTTTAGCTCATGAATAAAGTTATATCTTGGTTGTTTTAGTTTCAATGTCATATTTAGCTTTGATTAAGTCCAACTAATAAGTTTATTTTAGAGAAGAGAAAATTTTAAGAACACCAAAAGGATGAACATATTGTTTAGTTTCAAGAACAGCATGGTTTTAGATTTCTATTCTGACCATATTATTGCTAAAAATCTCAGAGGACATCCAAGTCCTAGGATTTTAAATTGCATGCTAAATCTTACTGTTTACTGTTTCAGATTTTCTAATGGATTTGCTTTGTTTTTCATCTTCAAAAATCTGAAAATATTTTAGTGAGGTATAATAGAAAAAAAATAACCAAAATTTTAAAATTAATTTAACAATTTTTTAGAGAACAAGGTTGATTTTAAAGGGACCATCAGGGTCTGAAATGGTTTGAAAATGGAGACGACAAACACGAAGTCATGCTTTTTTTTTATCTTGTTAGGGTACAGACAGACAACAGTGCCCAAATATTCACAATAAAAACTAATATTATTGTGTGCTAAAAGTCTTTCATATTTTGCCTAAGACAAATATCAACATTTCACAATATGTTGGGAATATATTATGGTGCTATATTTTAATCAATGGATATTAGAAATATATGTTACATGTAAATATTCTTTCTTCATATAAGTTTCATGAATATTTTAAAGGAACATCCAACTGTCTAAAAGCTAGTTGTATTACATATAAATTATATACATCATAAATTATACAAGTAAATATTATACATAAAATATCTATAGTATTTTTTCTGTATCATACTGAGGAAGTGCCATCATATTTGAAGGAGAAACATAGCAATGTATAAAAAAGAAAGTTATAGTCTCATAAACAAAATCTCTGAATGCTAATATTGATTTTCTTAACTATACATTGGGAAGATTTAGATTACCTGAGAATTTGGAAAAATTAGATTTTATTCAATTTTCAAATCACTTTGCTAAAATATAGCCCTTTTCAAGCATCTTACTTTCAGAGAATATTGGATAGTTCTACTTTCTTTAAAATATTAAAAATATATCTGTGATAGTATTGAAAGTCCATACATAGAATATATAGTACTAACAGTAAAAATAATTATTTAGGTAGTTCATGGAAAGATTTTTCTTCATTTTAGTCTGATTTATTTTCAATATCTAACTTTTGATAAAGTTAATACCACCACTTATATGAAATATTGTGGATATTTTACTTTAGATCTCTTTTGAAAGGCTTAAACACTGTTCTATATGAAGCAATTAGTACATTTTTTGGATGATCAACGTAGTCTCTTCTTTCTCATTTCTTTTTAATTCCTTTCAACCTGGCAATGAAATGTTTTTAATATTCAAACCTCACTTACCTGTTTTTTCTGAAGGTAATGAGGCAGAGGAAGCACCCATAGCAAACGTGCTTTTTCTCTGCTCTGACTTTTACATAATCTGGTTGATAATTTTGAATAAAATGAGTTGACATTTAAAGATAGTGATTTTAATTTTTAAAGCCAAACTAATCATATAGGTTTGCTATTTTTATAAAGAATTGATCAATTTGACTAAGTTAACAAACCGTGTTAACTGATAATTTTTTTTGCTATTAAATTCTTACCTGGTCTCTGAAAATGCATGTAGTACAGAAAATGAGAGCAGTGTTCCTCCTCTGTCAGTTACCTTACTAATTTCACAGTTGTGTATTTGGAAACATGTTGAGAGAAAATATTAGAATATTTTAAAGTCACCTGGATTTATTAAAAGCTGGAATGAATTCTCTAAATCTTTAAGATAACTTTTCATCAGTTGCTTTTTCTTCAAACAAAATCCACTCTATTTTACTGGAAACTTATAGTTTACAGCTATTAGTTCCAGCAACGTTCCTGGAGAATGGTCAGAGGACCCTACTGGAACATTCGAAAGGAAGAAATTAGCCAAATTCATCATTTGCTTTTAGTTTTTTCATTTTCATTCAATTAATTCCCCTTACTTGTCTAGCAAGACTGAACTCATCTTAAAACCTTAATTCCTTTCAGTTCATTGCAATTTATGATGCCAAAATGTCTTTCTCAGGACTAATGAAGAATGTGGTCTGCATGGTGGATGCTATCTGTGATTTTTGGATGGGAAAGACAAAAATATTTCATGCACTCAGAGAAATGGTAGTGAGTGTTAAAAATAATCAAGGCTTGCCTTTTGGTTGATCTAAATGGTAAGCTTAACAATTATCACAGACTTACAAGTGTATTTTGGAAAATCTTATTCTGTCATCACACAATCCTGCCTGCAGTAACATCTGTCTTGGGCTGGACAGAGCCCTTTGTGACCTTGTGCTAATATGGGGTCCCTGGTGTCAGAAAACAAGACAGAAAGGTAAGCCAAAGAAACATGTGAACAGTTTAAAAGACAGAAAAGTACTCTCTGAAGAAAGTTTTTTTTCCTATATCTTTTTGTTGATAGATGCCAGAAATCATTCACAGTGTGTATTATTGTTTTAACTGAGAAGAATCAAAATGTAAGCTACATGTTATTATACAAATAAAATTAGTGATGAACTCAACTCTTTTTAATCCATTTATCTTCGTGTTTTCTGTCTTGTTTTGATTTTTACTTTTCAATTATCTGTAAACTGAAATATGTGTCAAAATATATTCTAAGTTATATTGGAATCCTGCTGTAGATTTGACAACAGCATATCATAGGCAACTATCAACAGATAGTTGAAGATAGCAAAAAAGAAAGGATAGAACTTCTTCCTAATCTCTTAATGTCAATATGAAGAGATTTTATTTTTATTTTTAGTACCACATAGTGCTGGTTGAGATGTTTCATTAGATCCTTTAATTAAAAAATCTGCCACCTTCCCCAGATTAGAAATATGAATATCTGACACCAGACATGCTTGGGAGCAACAGTTGAACTAAATTAAACATACAGATGTACTGGACATACATGAGTGGATAGATAGTTAGATAGACAAACATAGATTTCTTTTTCTTTTTTTTTTTCTCTTTCATGGACATCAAAGGACTATTATTATAGCAAAAACTATTTAGATAAAATAAGATTTTACCAAAGATAATTTAGAGGACTCTTGTCACATTCTCTACTTTAAATTACTGAGTCTTATAGTATGTCTTCCCATTTATTTCTGGAGGTATGAACATAACTCTGCCGGGGAATGTATGGGTGGATAATTAGGCAAATCATAAAGTCAGATATACCTCCCTTGGCACTCAAGCAAATCAGTCACTCTGAAGCACATTGAAAATCATGACTGATCAGCAAGGTTTTCAGACAGGTTTTGAAAGTGTTAGAATGTATTTTAAAAAGTTGCAAACCTATGGGAAACATTTTCCAACATGCACAAATCAATTTGTGAAACATATTTGCAGACTCTCAGAAATACGCTTTCTTCATTTAGCAAATGATAGCATTTGTAGAAATAATTTTGAAGTTTTTACTCTCTTTAGAATTTGTATTTTCAGTTTGCCTAGAAATACTCAGAAAAGTTCAGGAAACTCTTATATACGACGTAAGTTTTCAGTTTCACCACTTCTGCCTCAAGTGCATAAAAACAAAGCAGTAATCTATCTCGTTTATTTCTTTGAAAATGGTGTTCTTAAAGTACATCTTGCAGATAGATTATCTATCCCTCACAGCAAAGCTTCACAATGGGAGCCTAATAATTGCTCCTTTTCTAATTTCACTAAATGAGTTATAATTATTTTATGTCTGTTTTATGGTTACTGAATAGTATTAACCTAAACTCTAATTATAATATAGCTTTCAAAGAAATGTATGGACACCAAATTGATGAACAGCCAACTTATGTAGGAACATGCCATAAAGCAGATACACAGCTAATAGTTTTAGGAAGAGCATGTTAAAATTCAGGAGCACAATTCATTCGTGAATGAAACAGCATATAAATTCATTGAGTTCGTAACTTCTAAGATTAGCTAGCATCCTGACATTGTGATTAGTACAAATAAAATAAATTTACAGTTAGGCACAGAATTTCTATTGTCCAATATGTTTAAAACCAATAATAGATACACATGCCCCATGTTATACTTAAAATGTGAGGTCGTAGTACCCATTGAGTCCTCTGCACTTACAGCAGTCTTATCAAAATAAGTGTTATTTCAGAAAAGAAGATTATACTATTGACAAAAGCAATCTGCCTAGAATGTTTAAAAGCAACTTTTAAAATAATTTTTAAATTATTTTAAAATTGATTAATTTATAAATTTATCATGAAAGAATGAGCAATGTATGCTTACTATTTCCTTCCTTTCTCTACCCCTCCTCCACCTTGTTTCCTTCCTTCACTCCTTCTTCCGTGTCTTTTATTTTGGCAGGGTCTTACTATGTTGCCCAAGCTGGCCTTGAACACGCAGCCTTCAGTGTCGGCCTCCTAAATAGTTGGCACTTCTGGCATATGTCATAAAAACAAGATCAATTAAAAATCTTAAATCTAAGTACCAAAAAGAATCATACACACACAAATTATAAATTAGAGAATATGCACATATGGAATGAGTGGATCCACTACTCAGTAAGTATATTATTAATACAAAGTTTTCTCTTATTTAAATAAGTCACAATCTAAAAGAGGTTTTCTTTAGTCAATGGAACATTTCTAGCTTGTCTCACAAATATCAACTCATGCGCATATTGCATCCACCTTTCATTTTTTGGAGAGGGAAGTTGAGACAAGGTTTCATTATGTAACTGTTATGGTTGATACATTGTGTCAACTTAAGAAGTTTTAGAAGTTTAACTGAGAGACTCAGCAGGGAGCCAGGGTTCTTACTTTGTAAATATCCTCATCCTATGCAAAGGAAGGCAAGGCGATTTTGTGAGTGCTACCCCTGCTCTGGGTTGGGGGGGTGGACTGTGTACAATATAAGGGAGAAGAAGAGGCTTGCACTTCCCCCTTTTTGCTCTGACTGCTGCCTTGAAGTGTTGTCCCAGTGCCATGGCACTCTGCCTTGGAGCCAACTGATTATGTACTGAAATCTCCAGAAACTGTAAACTAAATAAACCTTTTCTTGCTTCATTTTGGGTGTTGGGTGTTTCGACCCAGCAACAAGAGAAAAGTAACCGAGACAGTAACTCAAATTGACCTTGAACTCATTACAAAGCCCAGGATGACTCTGAACTAACAGAGATCTTCCTGTCTCAGCCTCCCAAATGCTTGGATTGTAGATATGCACTATCACACCCAATTGACATGCTTTTCATTCATTTTTTAGAATTTTGAATGGATAATGTTTGCAGATTTACAGTCTGTCTTAATTTTTTATTTTTTTTAAAGTTAACACATGGTTGCACTGTAGCACATGGTTCTTTTAAAATATTTTAAGATTTCGAAAACATCCAAATAAAAGTATTAAAGACATTGAACATACCTGGTGACCTTGAGGTGCCTATACACAGTCTGAACAAACAAACTGGAAAACTTCATCTGAAATAAAATATGCAATAAAAATGTTACACGAAATCATATTTATGTTGAGCATGTTAAAAAGACCACATCGGCCATCTTGAATGTTCACCTGGTGATCTCACGCTCTTAGGAATTTAATCAGTTCTACATTCCTTCCACCTATGCAACACTGACAGCCATCCTTAAAAGCACTGAGGGCACAAACAACGGCAGTCTCTTTCCTCAGGGGTTTACAATGAGGCTTGTAAGGACATTTCGATTGTGAAGTATTATCGATATTAATATTACATGGAAGAAAAATATGGAGCTCAAAAAGGTTAAACAGCTTCACTATCAGAATTTAAGTTTTGAATATTATGATCCCAAGAATATTATCTCCATTGTCAGCAAACAAAATGTTTTCAGTCATATAGTTATAAATTCATAATAGGCTTAATATTTCCTAACATTTTTAATACTTCAATATGAGGTTGTTTCCCAAATGTATCCTGAACTTCAATGCAGTCTGCCAAATATTTGCCAAAGGCCTGTAATATGCTAAACCCTTGGGCCAGGGGATGCAGAGATGATAAGCGCGTAGGACCTTATGGTCAAGGGGCTGCCAAGATGATTCTGAAGACCAATATAAACATTCATTTTCAAATAATGCAATAGCACTATGAAGGTTTGTACAGTAGGGACGGATAGCACAAACTAAGAGGTCCAGAAAATCATTTATAGAAGATGTAATGTCTGAAGTAAAACAAATGGTTTAGTTTCTAATAGTTGAGAAAGAATCCAAAGAAAATGAGATTGTTACAGGCATGGGGAAACTGAGCAGAACTCAGACTCTCTATTCTACTACCGGTGAAATGATAGAATGGTTGTGCCTTCTTTGTTTAGTTTGTTTTTCTTTATTGGTTGAGCAAAGGAAAATGTAGAGTAGGCAGGTAAAGGATAAGAATGCTGCACAGCCAATGATCTGATTCCTTGTGAGCAATCCTAGGCAGGATGGGCTTCTGAAAATGGGCTTTTGATTTCCAGACTATACTCATTGTCAGAAGCTTTGTTCAAAAACATTAATTTCATTATTTAAATGACAGTGATGGTTGAATAATTGCGTTATAAAAATATTTCAATATAATAGCTGTCAACTTAATGACTAATACTATAGAAAGATACATTTGATGTGGCTACTGAAGTATAATTCAAACTTTAACTCATTTTCTGATTTTGCCTTGTCCATATTTTAAAAGGCTGGACAAATTGATCTAAAATCTGTGGTCTGTGGGTTTCTTTTGTTGACTTTACTGGAAGAAAAAAAAATGAAGTTAACAGCACTGTGACTCTTTGATACTGGTGTGAAGGCATAATTTGTATTTGGTGTGACCTTTTGACCTTTTTCTGATTCACAAGACCTTTCAAAGTGAGCTTCTTTATATGGCTAATAATTTGCTTAGTTAATCCATTCCTATGTCTTTTATCCTTTGTTATAAATGACCTATTTATGCACTAGAGAAACAATCTGATAGAGTTCTATAATATCAGCACTTCACACTACTTGCCTTTTTTCTCACTTACAAAGTAAGCGAGGTTATTTTCTCTTCACTAGATTGACTATAAAACAACATCTGGGTCTCTTGAGTTTATCATTTTTGCTCCCTTTACACCATTTTGGCAACCTTATAAATTCAAAATTGGTTTCCATCTGCTAAAAGCTTTTCAACATGTTTGCTTTTTATCCTTACCCTGAGTTCCAGTCCATAATGCACTGTTCTTTCACTGTTTCACTTTTTTTAACAAATCTTGCTATATTGCTATACAGTACGAGAACCACATTGTGGTTACGCATGTGCTCAGCTGTAGCAAAGGAGAGATGCACTCTTGTCAAACATGCTGAGATTTCAGCTAAAAAGAAGAGACTTCATCCATCTGGATTTCTAGTTTGGCTGCAGCAGTACACTGAGGCAGAATTTATTGATTTGCTTTAATATTTAACAGGGCAAACTACTCTATGATTATTTGCTTTAAAAACTGCAGCTGTACTAAGGGCTGAAAGGAGGAGAAACCACATGAATCTGATATGTTGAGGTGGAAATGATATTATCTCATACTAACACGTTCTCCTGTATGTTTGTGCTTTCCATTGTAAGTTTGATCTTCATATTTTAGCATTTTCATGGAGATATTGTACAACTTTGTACAATATCATCGACTAAAAGTGGCAGAGTTTAAACCAGAAACTACCTCATATTCATGTTTGCATAGACAATAAATTTAACAGAATAATTCTATCAGGAAGCACACATTTTCTGTATGGGTATCCTATTTCATTTAAGCCCAAGGTTGCTACCAAAGGAAGCTATTCCTGTACTCTGTGACAAAATCTATTGGTCTCTCTTTCTAGGATTGATATTGTTACCAGCCATGCAATTGAAATGTTCCAACCTGTATATAACCACATTTACTCGTGTGGTTTACAGTGTAGCCTTAGTTGAAACTCGTTAATGTTGCATAAAGTATAACACTCATCTAATTCACCAAAGAGTCTGCAATTAGCCCAAGAAAGTAGATAGAGTCAGATGTAATTTCCTACTGCAAAGGATTCTGAAATTGTCTTATATTTATTTAGTTGCTCAAGTTTTCTGTTTATGAAGACATAACAAAAATTGAAAAGGAAGTGTGGTTTAAGAAATTTGACAGAGCTTCAGGGGACTAAAATCTACCATTTATGTTACTCTGGGAGCTGTTGGAATAATTGATTAAGCTGTGTTTATCAATTAGAAATATTTACCAGTATGGAATATAGATTTTTCTCTTTTTCTTCAAATACTAAGACATGCAAAATATTTAAAGGATATACTTAAGTACCATTTAATGATTTATTTGAATCAATCTTGAGAGCTCTTATAATTGTATAACTTCAGTCTATATATTCATCTAGTTTTTAAAATAGAGTGATTTCTCCATATTTTTGTGTCTCAGTGATATTAAAGAGGTATTTTTTATTATTTATTCATACTCTTTCAATGCTGTGCCTTCTTCCCACTGAGTTTAGGACTATTTGTTCCATTAGTTTTAGGCACTGCAACATTTAGTATGGTGTGGGGCTAAGCTGGCAGGATACTTCTGCCAACCCCACCTCTGCATACTGAGTTTGTTTTTGAGTATGGATAAATTAAGCCACCATTCCTCTACAAGTAAGGTTACAAAATACTGTTCCATTGTGCATTTGGCTTTATGGTACTAACAACATTGAGCCTAGATGATTATGCTTGAACTAAATTAGATCCTTATTTAGATTATAGTTACTCCTCAGAGACTTCTCCAGTACTGTTTCTTAAAACTCTTGAGATAGGAGTAGGAATGTCAGAAAGTCCCAAAACATAATTTATTTTTTTGTTTTGTTTCCAAAAGATCATGGTTATCTACTATGGTCCAATGTTCCATCAAGTCTTACGTGGTTCAAGGAGTGACTCTGATGCATTATCAGTAAACCAATAGTAACCTGAAACCATCAATTCTACTTGAGATCAGAATTATTGTTTTTGGTGGACCTTTTTGAACCTAATATGTGAGTTTTCATATGTCTTAATTTGTACCAATTTCACATTAGTTCTATATCTGTATAATTTTCTGGCTACTCTTACTGTTGTTAGGACACTGAATTAATATTCATAACTTTTGGGTTTTATCCTTTCTTGTGCCAAAAAATGTTATAATAAACTCAGATAAATTAGTTAAAGGTTTAAACGTCTTTATGGTAGAGTGCCTTCATTCATGTTGTTCTTGACACATTTCAAGCCCCCGATTCAGTGCCTGGTCATAATAGACACTCAAAAACATTTATTTAGTGAATGAACTAATGAATAAGTAGAGTTATATTAATCTTGGAATGATGGGACAGTTCTAAAGCCCCTATGATTCTGAAATTGTGAAGATTTCATGATATTTGAATTCCTAGTAATCCATATATTTCTAATTTGATCGATAACCAAATAGGGTAATTTTGAACTGTCCACAACATTCATATCACTACTCTGCTGCTATCAGACTCACCTTTAGTCATTCATTTATATACTAGAGTCACTTTCTTCACATTCATTTCTGAATTGGATTTTATGTCTTTTGTTTTGCTTTGTTTTATTTTTTGTTTCAATATGAATAATATTTTACAGTTTGATTTAACCTAGGATCTCCTATTTATTTCAACTTATCCTAAAACAATCCAATTTTTCACTAACTGAATATCAAGTTAGCTATTGCTGGAGAATAACTTGCCATATTTTAAAATTCACTTGTCTTCTTAGAAAACATCTCTCTTCATTAGATAGTTTTAGGTATTCAAATCCTACTCTTGGCATCGTCAAATTCCCTAAATTCATAATACTCAAATACAATGCTTTGATAAAATAGAATCCTTTGACAGCATTATTCACTATGAATGGGGAATGGGTTTTGAAACACAAGTTGATGGATTCTTGCTGAATCCTAGTAACTCAGTATTTTGGGAGAAAGAGTATTAAAAATTCTATAATTTTCACTTACACCTGGAGGAACTGAGGCATACTCAGTGTGTGGAACATTGCTTCTCACTAGCCACCTTAAGACATAAAGTCCTCCTGAATTGATACTTCAAGTCCATGGTTGGTGGGGTCAAAGGTAGAAACAGGACGGTGGAATCACCTTCAGTAAAGGAAAGCTGCTCATACGAGGACAGCTAGGAAGTAGAGAAATAGAGATGAGAATATACCTTTTAAAGCCATGCCTCCAGTAACCCACCTCTTCGGACGAGACCAAAACTTTTCACATGAGACTGTTGGTTACATTGTATTGTAAAATATAACATTCCACCCAGGTCCCCAAAAGGTTCAGGTCCATCTCATTATGTAAAGTGTACTTGGCATATACGAAAGTTGTCAATGTCTAACATTTCTGGCACTGCTGTAAGTCAAAATCTAAAATCTCCTCTGAGACTCAAGGCAAACATTTAGCTGTGAATCTCTATAAAAATCAAAACAAAGCTAGATACTTTTCACATATAATGACATAGAGTAAACATTCTCATTTTAAAAGGGAGGAATAGGACCAGGGATTTAGCTCAGCAGCTCAAGCACTTGCCTGGTAAGTGTGAGGTCCTGAGTTCAATCCTTGGTACAAAAAAAAAAAAGGCGGGGGGAGGTATAGGGGAATAGAAGTAAATAGGACAAAAGCAAGGCCAAGATGCAGTAGGGCAAACATTAAATTCTGTAGCTATGTATCTAGCACCCCAGGCAGGTTGTGATGAATTGTAGACTAAAGACCCTGTGCAGTGCATATCCTAGGGTTGCACTGGTTTCACCTCACATGTTCTTCCCCTTTGGGTAGCTCTGTTAACTGCCTGTGTCTTTTTTCAGCAGATATCTCATGCTCTTGGCATCTCTGTTTTTCTAGTATCTTTACTATACCTTCAACTACACTCTCACAGTTTCAACACTACCCTCTCATGAACTACTGAAAGGAAGTGCATGTCTGTCACACAGTTTTTTTTCTTGTCACCTCCTAGCCCTTTTTTTTTTTTTTTGAAATCTGGGTGAAAACCTCCATGAACCCATGATTCTTACATTTAACATGCCTGAAAACAAAACAAAACAAAACAAAACACAAAAGCAAACAAACAGACAAAAACATAGCATCATGTGGATGATGCCAAAGTTAAATAGTAGCCAGGACCCACTTTGACCATGACTACAGTGGCTTCTGAGTGCCTAGATGGCTGAAGTCAGGGATGCACTTCTCTAAGTGACCTTGAATGAACAGGTATCCCAGAGATATTTTTCTCAATTGAGTGATTTATAGTTTTGCACTTTTGAGCTAGTAAAGCACGGGATCTTACTGATTCTTGCGATGCCTTCAAAACATCCTTTTATTATCCTAATGTAAATAATTTGGTTTCTTTTTAATATTACTAGTGTTAGAAACCATATTCTCCTTTATCCCAACTTTGTGGAAACCTCCATTCTGGCAAAATGGTAAATTTTAAAAATCATTTACCTCTGCGACTTGTTACTGATTTTCACTGCAGATCTGGCTAAAAGCAGCCAATGGTACCCACGCCACACTCTGAATGTTGAGCTACAATAAAATTGCCTCTCCTAGATTAATTTACTGTCCTTAATCTCAGTCTCTCACAAAGTCTCAGGAAATGGGCAAAATATAGACAGTTTTTCTAACAAAGTGTAACACAGATTGTTTCAAATCTAACTTCCCAGAAAGACTTCTTTCCAACTGAAATGTAAACTTGATCTTTCTGCATTTCTTTCAGTTTTCTGGTCTTCTGAACTCCAAACAGACTCTCTCATCAAGTTCAACATACAGCATTATCGGACTTCTCTAGCAATCATATCTAAAAGTTTCTAAAATCCTCTTGCAGAAGATTTCTGAAGACTTCCTAACAAAATCATCAGGTATAATCACAGCAAATATTCCACCCCTCACACAAAAGTTTGTCATAGTCATTTTTTTTTCTGAGACAAAATACCAGAAACACTAAACCTCAAAGAGGATAGGTTTCGTTCATTTGTTTGTTTTGTTTTTGCTTTTGTCTCACAGTTTTAAGAGTTTTGTTCTATAATTGACAGGTGTAAACATACTTAGGGTATGATGGAAAGGCCCGCCAAAGATGAAAGTTACTCACCTGTTGGCAGCCTGGAAGCACACAGAAAAGACTCACTCTCCAATGACCCACCTCTTTGGAACATGAGACTTTTGGAATATACATTATTTAGGGCTAAACAAAACCATTTCCCTACTTTGTTTTTTGTGTACTCTATTCTTTGTAAAAAGTTCCATTTCAGCATACTGAACATTTTACTCAAGTTGCAAGATGTGTTTTTATGTGTCCCTTTGTTTGAGTGTGTGTTTGTGAATAGATATCCACAGGCAGATGACTTCCAGAATGGTGGCATGAGAACCTTTGTGAAACTTCTTTATAGTGAAACAACCATAACAAAAGAACAATTTTTAGAAAACTCAATCATTTAATATCACAGGAAATTGTTCAAACTACACAAAAGGAATATCAAATCAAGAAAATCTACTAAATTTTTGAAAGAACAAGAATCCATGGCACTCTATCCAAAACCAGCTAGTTCCTTCTTTCTTCCCAGATCAGCATGATGGAAATACCTTTCTGGGAAGACACATCCAAGAACACTGGGTTCCTTCTTTCTCTCAATTCCTGACAAATACCTATAACCCTAGTAAGAAAAAAATGTCAGCATATTAAATCCTCCCACATCCATTATTATACAGACTCTCTTCTAAGCAAGAGCATATGAGAGATCAGGAGCTCTATTCTTCCACTCAAATCCAACTTGTAGAGCAGAAATTTTACCTTTGGTATAAAGTACTGAGACTATGGTGACCATGGTTGCCTTCTCCACACCTTTCTTGCTGTGCAGAGGTCCCTTGCCAGAAGTTGAAACAGTCACTGCCTCCCAGCCCAGACTTATGACTCATACCTGGAGCTAGCTGTTACTTTAAACAAATTGGAATATTTTGCTTACACTACCTCCATAGCAGTGCTTCAGAGGTTTTGCTCATGCAAAGAGTCAATGTATAAGAAGACAGAGAGCTGGAAACAACTGAATTGTTTTATTTAGAGCAGTATATGGGGAAGTTCAAGGCTAAAAATGTGGTATTGAAAAGAGACTACAGAGGGAGGTAAGAAACTAAGAATATCGTTTGTGTTGGAAAAATCAGCTACACTTAATATAATAAATATAAAGAAGTAATAAATACTGGAGCAAATGATAAATAAAAAGTAAAAATCTGAGGAAAAAGTCAGAATCCAAAAGTTGGTTTCCTCAAAAAGTCCTTAAAACAGGCAAATTTCTAGTTAAGTAAACCTGGGTTGGTGGTGGGGAGGAAGATTACTGAGACCCATATTACTAAGATTTGAAGTGAAAGAGGAAATATCACTAATAATAACTCATATAAAGTACACATTGAAAAGCATAGACTACTGGAATACTCAAGAAGAAGTAAAATTAGAATACACTTACAGTAAGTAAAATGAATAAATTAATAATTTTAAAACATTAAAGAAAATCCCAGAGGTACCTTCACTTGTGAATTATACCAATATTTAAATAAAAAATTATTTTACTTACAAACATTTCAGAAAGCGAGAATGTATATCAATTCATAGAATAAAAACTAGCAAACTAAACTTTGCAACATATGAAAAGAGTTATGTATTGTAACCAAATCATATTTATCCCGAAAATGCAAGATTGGGTCACAGGAAAATCACTTGAAGTGATGCAACTTACCAAAAGAAGAGGATATAATAACCTCATGACCAACTTAACAAACACAGAGAAAGCCTTTCAACAAAATACATTGATCAAAGTAGGAAAGAAAAGAACTTTTTAAGTTTATAAAGGGTGTCTTAAAAAAAACAAACAAACGAACATAAAACCATAAACACACACAGAGCTGACATTATAAGTAATAGCTACAATAAATTCTTTGTTTTTCAAAAGAAATTTTTATTTGAATATGTATAGAGCATTTTATAGCTAAAAGTAGAAAAATCCAAATGTTCATTAATAGATGAATGAGTAAACAGTTTGTGATATATTAACTCAATGGAATATCACTCAGTAAGTAAAACAAATGAAAACCTGATAAAATGCCACATGAGTAGATTCTGAAAATATACACTAAATGAAAGAAATCAGTTCTGAAGACTGTGCATGTATGATTATTTGTATATGAAATATACATAATTATCAAATTTGTTGAAATAGAAAATAGATTAGTACTAACAGGAGGAAAAGGATTTGGGAAAATATGAACAAGTATTAATGAGTACAAGGTTCATTTTGGGGATGATGAAAATACCCTAAAATTAGATTAGAATGAGGGTAGCACATCTCTGTGTAAATATGCTAAAAACTACTGAATTGCTGTAAAATTTAACTGGGTGAATTATACGGTAGGTAGATT